>CM077166.1:3966482-4003529 GCA_039583875.1 Platanthera guangdongensis | reverse complement strand
TGTTCTTTCTTGTCTCTTTGTTGTTTTTCTTGCAGGAGCGAAGTAGCGCGAGACCACCCAAACACCTTCACCCAAGGTCGAAACTCCACAAGAGGCCGGATTCCGGTTTCAACAATTTTTCTCTGTTTTTGCCCTAGGCAAGCTAACCGACAAATTTAGATTTTTTTTTTTTGACCTAGGCAAGCTTTTTGATTTTTTAGAGTATGTTTGATGAGAACATTTCGCCAATTGTTTTGTTATTAATCGGGAGATAGCTTCAATAAATGCAATCAAGGTTATTTTCCCTCAAGTAAAAAATCTATTATGATGTGTACATATCAGTAGGATTGTTTTGACCCATTGCAAAAAAAAAAATCACTATCGAAAAAGATTGGATTTTTTTTGAAAGTTTGACAACATGTAGTTGAAGGTAGAATTGAAAATGAGTGCAACATTAGTTTTAATTAAATGATAAATAATTACGGAATTAAGTACCCTAATGTGCTTTCATATGTTACCAAAACATGACTATAGTCATACAATGAATATTTTATCTCTACATGAATTGAGAAATAATTGCATTTGGGCAATACGTCTACTAACCGTGTTGAGAGTGTACGTAAACTAAGGAAATTCCAAGAAGTCTGTATTGGTAATCTCACTCTCATATGGAAAGCATTTGACCCGTTATTATTTTGCAACGTACAAAGATAAAAAAAGATGTTTGGGCAGAGCAAGATTCATGTTAGCATGAAGCTTATTATACACCAAGCTAGTTGATAATGTTTCTATTTTTTTTGCTTTAGAGCTTATTAAGAAAGTACTTTTTTCTCTGAAACATGTCAATTTGAACCTGAAAATTGCATGCATAAAGTTAGATATATGTTTGGATTGCCATGTGGACATAAGTTGTTGTCGTACATCAATGGTTGCCACGCATTACCACTCTGAATAATACATAAGCATTGGAGACACTTATTTTTGCATGAAACTAAACATATATATTCCCTCGGTTAAAGTAGAAGAGGCGGAAGTAAAAAATATAGATAATGATATTGAATGACTCTTAGAAAGGTATATGAAAATTAGTGATCTACAAAGAAAAAAAACTAAAATGAAAACTCGGTGAAATAGTCAACCCACCATTAAGTCAAACTCAAGAACCTAAAATGTCAAGAAAGTTGAAGGCATGTCCAAAAGGAAAGTTTGAGAAAATTTGTGGATGATTATAAATCAACGAAGTGAAATCCTTCACATTTTGAACATATCTTGATGTTTGACCCGCAGACAACAAAAAGTAGAACCATTAAAGATAAATATGAAGAAAGCTACACAAAGGGTTACTCACACAAGAAATAATTTTCTTCAGAGCATCTGACCCAAATGTCAATATACATGTCAATATATATTATTGATATCCTTGATGTGATAAGTAATGGCCACTGCGGATATAGAGTAATAAGTGTTGCTACGAACATGAGTGAAAATTTGATTCAAGTTCGATGTGATTTATGCGAAGAATTGAATCAAAATGAAGAGTTATACTACGGGATATTTGGAATGACAAGGAAGTTAAAGCTGTTGAGCTCACTAGATTGTTATATTACTCCTGCCTTGTCTGATAAATGGATGTCCATGCCTGTTGCGGGTCGCCCGGTTTTTCACCGGTCCGGAGAAATCGTACTGCCTTAGCTCGGAAAGATCGGGCACGCAAACAGCCAAAGTAAACCGCAACAAATGACAAGATGTATTTTTGACGTGGAAAATCCAGAAAGGGTGAAAAACCACGTGACTAGAGTTGTGCCGAGCCAAGATCCACTAGCTTCTCGGAGTTTTACAAATTTTGATTTGATCTTGGAGGGCGACGAGACACTACTCCGTTACAGGTGCGGAGTACAAAAAATGAGGAAAAATAGCTAAATCATCAGAGCCTCGATGGAAGCGCTCCAACCTTGAAATGTTGTTGAACTCGCGGAACCTAGGTAGGAGCTCCAGAGTTAAGCGTGCAGCTTAATTGGTGATGAGAAGTGAAAGAACTCCAGAGTTAAGCGTGTTTGGGCGAGAGTAGTAATGGGATTGGTGACCTCCTGTGAAGTCCTCGTACAGCCCAACTTAATTGTCGAGTTCGCTCATCAAAGGGAGGTTGTGGCCACCAACAACCCGCCAGTGGGCTGGAGAGGGGTTGGGGTGCTTGGGCTGCAGCCCGGTAGCGTCGTCTAGAGCAGAGCCGTGACGCCGTGATGTCGTCACGTTGTATCGGCTAGGGTCGTGACACCACAATCCCCAGAGTGTATCTCCTCTAGAATCCGCCGGGTCTCCTCTTCTGTCACACATCGCGCCAGAAGTCCAGAGAGCATATTCTGATGTAAGCTTCCTTCGTGCATGAGGTAGTGGGCTGCCTTATGCCGAAAACTCTTTGCCTCCTTGATTCCCTCAGGGAGGTTGCCCGTGACGAAGAAGGTCACGAAGGGGTCCATCCATGAGGGTCGCTGATCTACTTCCATTAGCTCCCCTTCCTCGATCGCCGGGCGAAAAAGATCAGTCAAGGTTCCCCCCCTTCGGGGTCCAAACTTAGTCAATCGGTCGGCTGCCTCATTCTCTTCCCTAGGTAGGTGATGCATTGAGAAGGTTCGGAAACCCCCTATGATCCCCCTCGCCTTGGATAAGTACCTCTGGAGGGTTGGTTCCCGAGCTTCATACTCTCCCCTGATCTGGGATGCCACCACTAGTGAGTCTGTGAACACTTCCACGTCGTGAACTCCAAGCTCCTTGGCCAACCGCAACCCGACTATGATGGCCTCATACTCTGCTTGGTTGTTGGTGACCGGGAAGTGTAGTGTCACTGCCTGCTCTATGGTGACTCCCTGGGGGCTTATCAGCACCACTCCTCCCCCTAGGGAATGCTTCCCTGAGGCCCCATTGACATACATCTTCCACGCCTCCTTCGGCTACGCTTCCCCCTCTCCCAGCTCTGTGACGAAGTCTGCCAAGAAGTCGGTCACCGCCTGTGCCTTGATGGAGAACCTAGGCACAAAGGAGACGTCGAATTCGCTGAGCTCGATGGACCACTTGGCCAACCGCCCCGAGTGTTCTACCCCTTCAAAGATCTTGCATAATGGGTGGTCGGTCACTACCTTGATTGAATGATCCTGAAAGTACGGTCTGAGCTTTCGAGCCGAGACAACAAGCGAGAAAGCTAACTTTTCTAAGATGGGGTAGCGCAGTTCGGCCTTCTTTAGGACTCTACTGACATAACAGATGGGCAGCTGCCTTTTTCCTTCCTCCCTTACCAACACAGAGCTTACTGCCTCAGCCCCTACCCCAAGGTACAAGGCTAAGTCCTCTCCCTCCTTCGGACTCTGCAGGAGTGGCGCTCGATTCAGCTGAGTCTTCAATGCCTGAAAAGCCTCCTCACAATCCTTCGACCCTCTCGAACTGTTTACTCCCCCGAAGTGCTTTGAAGAAAGGCGAGCACCTCTCTCCAGCCCAAGAAAGGAAACGACTCAGCCCAGCCAGCTTACCTGTCAAGAGCTGAACCTCCTTGGCGCTGCGAGGTGATTCCAACTCCATGATGGCTCTTACCTTATCTGGGTTAGGCTCGACCCCTGCCGGGGTTAGAAGGCGCCGAGGAAACTTCCCCGGCTTGCCCGAAGACACATTTTTGGGATTCAACCTCATCTTGAAACTTTCGCAGGGTTGCAAATGTCTCCTCCAGGTCGAGCAAGTGCGAACCCACATCCTTATTCTTAACCATGAGGTCATCGACGTAGACCTCCAAGTTCCTTCCCCTTTGATCTTTGAACACTCGATCCATCATCCGCTGGTAGGTAGCCCATGTGTTCTTTAGCCCGAAGGGCATCATCTTGTAGCTGAAGCACCCCTCTCTCGTGATGAAGGAGACATCCTTGACGTCAGGGGGATGCATGCGGATCTGGTGATAACCTGAAAAAGCAACCAAAAACTCATGATAGAAAACTGACGGCTGAATCAACCAGCGGCGTCAATCCGAAGCAGGGGGTAGCAATCCTTAGCACACGATTTATTTAATAAAGAAAAGTCTACACACATTGTCCACCTCCCATCACCCTTCTTTACCATCACCACATTGGATACCCAGCCTGGGTACTGGATCTCTGAAATGAAACCTGCATCGAGAAGCTTCTTCACCTCCTCGCGGATGGGATCCTCCAGCTTTGTGGCGATGGTCCTCATCTTCTGGCGGATGGGGCGTGTATTGGGGTGACAATCCACATCAGAGTTAATGCCCGGCATATCCGCCGCGCTCTAGTCAAAGATGTCAACGTTCTTTTGGATGCACTCCCGCATCCTCGTCTAGTCTTCTTGGCCCAAGCCTCCGCTGACCCTCACCTTCTCCACCCTTCCACTGCCCTGCTGACCTCCTCCATCATCTCCTTCCATTATTCCTCTGCCGGCTCCAGCCGAGCCTGCTCCCGCTGACCATTTCCCCCTCTTCTCTCCACTCTTCAACACATAGCCTCTCCACCTCTATTGCTTCCAACTGGCCCTCCTCGGACAATTCCACCTCCCTGCCCCTCCGGACCCCCCTCTATCTCGAACTCCGTCCTCTGTTCCTTCCTCGCCTCACTCCTGCTTGCTCCTTCCCTTGTCCACGGCCCCCCACCCTCAGTCTCTCCCCAACCTTGCATGGGTTCACTACCTCCTTCCTCGCGACCCCCTCTCCGACCTTCTCCCCCAACCTCTTCCAGACTCAACTCTCCTTCCCCCTCAGCTTCCTCTGCCCTGGCCATCTCCCTTTCCAGTTCCTCCGCTTCCTCCATCCAAGATATAGTGTTGACCAGAGTCCAAGTAGCACTGCCTTGCCACTCTCGGATCTCCTTTGATCCTGACCTGCACCCCTCCGCTATTGAACTTTAGGCACTGATGGAATGAGGAGGGGACACAACGAAAGGCGATGATTAGAGGCCACCACTCGAAAATGCATTGTAGCTGCTCGGAGCCGTCAACGATGACGAACCAACAATTCCTTACTACCGCCCCCCCCCCCCCCAACGTCACATACAGCCCTCCCCTCCTTCCACCTCCTTCCGCTCCCCCGAGAACCCAAACAAACAACGGTCCATCCGAGGCTAAGCACCCTCTGAGCTTCCACCTTCATCGCATCAAAGGCTTTCTTGAAGATCACGTTCACGGAACTCCCATTGTCCACCAGTATCCGGGAGACCGTGAAATTCTCTATTGCTGTCTTGATCACCAAGGCGTCGCAGAATGGATCCCTCGTAATCCGGCAAGTCTTTCTTTCACAGAAAAGTGGATCTTCCCTCTTCTCTGGCGGGGGGGGGGGGGGGGGGGGAGGGGAGGGGGGGGGCGGGGGGGGGGGGGGGGGGGGGGGGGGGGGGGGGGGGGTGGGGGGGGGGGGGGTGGGGGGGGGGGGGGGGTCTGGCTGGGAAGTCGAGGCGACACTCCTTCGGTACATGGTTTGGAAACTCCCCTTACGGGTAGACTCGATCCCCACACCTCCGTGGATCACCCTGATCCCTCCTCGGGTCCCCACATCCACCCGATATTCGCATCTATCATCTCCTCCTCCTTCCGGCAGAACCTCCTCAATCCTCACGGGGGGTTGTTGCTGAGCTTGCCCTCTTGCTGCCCTCATCTCTAGAAATTCTGGGCAGGTGGCTGTCGCGTGACCCACCTCTTGGTGAAAGTCACAGAAGGGCAACGCCACCCTGTCTTCTCTCCTCCTCGCTCCTCCCGAGCTCCTCTCCTTCCTCCTCTTCCCTTAATATCTCCATTGCTTCCTGCTGAGGCTGGAGGAGGACCCTTTGCCCCTGCCTCCAAGCCGGCTGGTTGGTCCTCCTTTGCTCTCTGTAGTTGTCCTTGCCCGGGAATCCACCACCTTGTCCCTGAGGGTAACCCTCTTGGGGCCTCCATCCCAACCTGTTGTTCGGCTCCCGCGGCCCACAACCTTGCTGCCGCCCCTGATCTCGGGGTTCCTCTCTCCTTCTCCCTCCCTTCGCTCTCTCAGCCTCCCTGCTCCAGCTTCCTTTTCATCTTCTTCCGCCAACTTGGCTAACCTCCTTGCAAACGCCGGATTGGCCGACTCAATCTCAATCTCTTTTGCTGCCCTCTCCATCAGCTCCTCGAAGGAGGGGGGGGACTCTCTTCAGCTCCATGCTAAAGAAACTGGGCCTCAACCCCAGAGTGAAGGACATCATCACCGTGTACCCCGACATCTCCTGCACCTGCAGAATCTCCTCTTGAAACCTGTCCACGTAGTGTCCCAGCGTCTCTTCTGACCTCTGCTTGATGGCGAACAGACACTCCGCTGACTTCTTCCTCTTCTTGGACATGGAGAACCTCAGCAAGAATCCGCGCCTCAGATCTTCGAAACAGTAAATTGAGCTCGCGGGTAATTGGTGGAACCAGTCCCTCGCCTTTTCCTTCAATGTGATGGCAAAGAGTCTGCACTTGAAGGCATCCGACATTTGTCTTATGGAGACAGCATTTTCGAACCACTGCACATGCTGTTTAGGGTAGTCCCTCCAGGTGTAATATGACATGTCCGGCTCCCTAAACCCTTCCGGGACCGGGGCTGAAATGATAAGCTCACTGAAGGGGCTCCCGCTCACCATCTGCCGAGAAGGCTCCTCCCGCGACCTCGGCTCGCTGGCCCAGTCTGTGCTTGCCTGTCCCGGGAACAGCTCCCGCCTGGGGATGTCTCTTTCCGCCGCCTCACCCGGAATCTCCTTCTCGGGATGCTGTCCGGGAGCGTTCTCACCCAATGACGGAGCAGTCGCCACTTGAACCTGCAGAGTCTCCCACTCGCCCCTCGTCGAGAAGGCCAAGTGGATAGTCTGCAAGACCTCCCACCTGAAGTCTTCTAGCATTCCCAACGTCACCCCACTCTCCCGGGAGGGAGAACCCCCCGAGCCAGCTCCTTCTCCTCCACCTCCGGCCATGAGACTTGACTTGAGATTTTCTTGTATCGGCTACCTCCACGCTCACCGCACCAGAACTGTTGAAGCCAGAAATTGACCTCAACGAGAGTTCAAAAATAAAGGTGTAGCCAACACCTACTTCTCTCAAACCCCGACCCTCGACTGGTTGCAAAGGACCTAGAACGGACCCAAAGCCTCAACGGGGAGGTCCCACCTCTTTCCCGGAAGATCTCTGAGAGCTTCCCCTCCAAAGTCAAAAGCTGGGCTGGAAGCTCCTCAAAAAGCACTAGAGAGTTTTAGAGAAAAATGAAAGTCTGCCTTCTGAAGAGCCCCTGCGGGTCTATTTATAGTCTTCACTGTCCTGAAATTACTAAAGTACCCTTGTCTTGTCTGCCAATAGCCAAATCCCGCTGTTACAAAATTCTAAATGCAGACCCCGGGGGCCTATAGGTCATTTACCCGAGGACAACTAGGTAATTTCACCCTAGACCCTGACCCCCCCCCCCCACCCCCACCCGGCGAGAACCCTATGCCGAGAACCATCCCGCCTCTCACTCGGCGGGAGCTAAAGAATAAAGGATGAAGGGTCCCCGGGACCGAGCCTGCTTCCGCCCTCCATGGGGCGCGGGCCTTCTCGCCGCCTCTGGGCAGAAGTGGGTCTTGGCTGGAGCTCTTCCGCTCTGAAGCCCAAAGCTAGCCCGAAGCTAGTCCAATCCAGGCCCCTTGAGGGGGACCTTGGTTCTACCCAACAAATATGGGGTTGTATACCGCCCTCCAAGCTGAACAAGCGAATCCAACCAAATGGAGGAGATCCATCGGAGAATGATGACGGAACTCTCTCAACAAACACAACTAATACGACAACAGTTCATTACCGAGTTGTAGACCAAGGAGAACTTACTAGCACGACAAATATTGTAGACCAAGGAGCACTCGTCCGATTAGATTGCGGATCATATAACAACCATGAGAAAGGATATAATGATACAGTTCGAGAGCCTACTCAAAATAACCGTCCAAACCGAGCCAAGACCCATCGTCATAGAAGAAGCAATGAGCAACCAACAACGACAGCCGGATGCATGACCAACTCAGTCGGCAAACGGGATTCTCGGCTCCAGCCCAATTCACAACACTTACAAAGTAGCAGCTAGAAATTACATGAAAAATGATGGTTAACATGAAAAATCACACTTACAAAGTAGTATAGATTATGGCTAGAAATTACTTAAAAAAACTTAATGCTAATCACATTTTAACTGGTGATTATCTCACACAAAATATTGTCATCATTTTCAATCGAGGCAGGATATAAAACTCTAATGTCCAATTCGGAATTCTCAGAATTAACTTTCTTGAATTGACTTTGAGAAAATGAGATACACCGCTGGATGGAATTGAGCTAAAATTGGCTTTGGGTCTAATTCCAATGGCTTTTAGATAATCCTAAAAACCTTTGACCCCGCTTCTTACCTCATTCGGTGGGTATTGTGATTTTTGTTAAGGTATATTGGAATATATAACAGGTTCGAAGGCTTAACAGTTTTGGTTCGAATATCGGGATATCTGATATCTGTTTTGAACCTAGGGTTTGCCTATAAAACTCAAGCTAGGGGCAACGGTAAGGAAGTTCCACTTTGACCACCACCCAAGATGTTTCAAGCGACATAACAATTTTTGCTCCTAGCGCCCACTTATGGTCCCATGGCCCTCCATTATCTTCTTCCTCTTGTTTCATATAGGCACGAATAACCTGAGCCGCACAACTCTTCTCTAGCCACGAACTCTACTCTTAACGTGAATCCTTAGCCAAATGTATTTTTTTGCTTCGCACCTTGCCGAAAACGCTCTGGTGGCAAGGTGCTCCCCACTTTTATTTGATTCCACTGAAGTTTATAGCTGAGAAGGGTGCCAACCGATTGGGTTTCAAGCACACACTTTCAATTTCCATGACACAATTCAATTATGTAGCCCGACCCCAAAATCGTCCAATTTCAATTATACTGATTGATCGAGTTTCATTATGCAGCCGAACAATAAAATTAAATTTCCAACCAATGTCAATTTCTGCATATATTTGTATTGAACGGAGAACCAATTAGTTGGTGGTCTGGTTCATCAAACCGATTATCAGATATCGCACAATCTTCGTGGGACCACTGTCGCCTAAGAAAATGAAAGCTGTTGAATTGTCATCAAATTCACCAGAAACCGTATTCTCATCATCTTGAGGCGTATTTTTACGTCCGGACCGCTGACATCCGAAAATGACTGAAAATGATCATGTGCGACTTCGTCATAACCGATTGGCCAATCCCTTTGGGTTTTTATTTCTCCATCTCCTTTGCTCCTTCCTCCACACGGTAGCATCGCGGGTCCCAGACTCCGCTTATAGAATGGGACCCGGTGGGGACAATATCTCTATCTCGAGATTACTAGTGGTGGTGATTCTTTCAATTCAAACAACAAAATTGAAATTAAAAATCAAATATAATTCCGTCCAAACCATGAGTCGGAGGTGGTTTAAATATTTTTCTAACCGATGAATTATAATAATTGGCCAATTTTAACGGAAATTTGAATTAACATTACTCTTAGGCCTTAGCATAGGAAAAATTGCAATAAGGCCATTTATTATTATTATTATTATTTTTCATTTTATACTTTTGGCATATCGTGGGGCCATGATGGATTCGGACGTCCGAGTTGTGTGCTGGTAGGGGATCTTCCCTTTTTGGACGGTTTGGACGGGCATTGACAAATTGCCCATCTAACGAGCATATATTCAAAGTTCAGCGTGGTCATGAGCGTAGCAGTGGTTACGAAATTTCACCTAAGAAATTTCATTCATTTTTATGTTTAAAATTAGTCTTCTTTTTTGGTGAGAGTTATGACCATTGTCTTGCCAAACATATCAATTATATGACGCGAAAAAGCCGTGTTCCATACGGAGTCCTAAATTTAATTATTTTTTCAATCCAAAAAAATTTAGCGTATAATACACAGTATAATGAGCACGTTGATAGACATTGATTAGATCCGATTGGCCCAATTTGACTATAATCAGTCACGAACAGTGGTTATGAACTACCGTTCGGAAATGCCCGAACATATCTAAGGAACTCTATCTATTTTTATGCTAAAACTAGTTTTTTTGGGTGTTGTTACTAGCAAACCCTATTTCGTTTTTAGCAAACCTCCAAAACTGCAAAAGTTCAACTTTTATGTTGGCTCATTTATACTTTTAGCAAAACCTAACCTAATCCCCACCCGCAGTTGCGAGCCGCCTCCACACCTGTTTCGCGATTCGCTGCCCTCTCCTGACGAGTCGACGACATATTCCTTCGGCTGTGGCTGTTCGTTCCCAGCGACAACCTTCGGCTAGACGGCGACATCCTTCACTCTTGTTTCCCGGCGAATCGGCGACTCCGGGTGAAATTCGACTGCCGGGACGATCGAAGATAAGAGTAACTCGAAGAGGGCCCGCCCTCCGCTTCGCTCTCTCCACCCGAGCCCGGCAGTCAACCTCCTCCCCGACCTCAGTCTCTTGTAAAGCCCTGAACCCTAGCCACCCACTTAAATCTCACCCGACTGTCGTTACCATTTCATATTCTGTGACTGTCGCAGCTTTGCAGCCCCAAAACCCCTAGCCTCTTCCCTGACCGGCGAGCGGCTATCTAGCCCCCCCCCCCCCCCCGTCTTCATTGTAAGATCTTCTTCTCTCCTTCCATTGATTTGTGCCGCATTCCATACTTCCAGTATTGTACTGGTTTTTTTTCATGTCCCTTATATATCTTTCTGTTCAGATATATATTTAATTTGTGGTTTCTGTGTTGTAGTTCTTATAAGATTTTATCATTCCACACTGTCAAAAATAGTTGAGATCCATATGGACTGGTGGTGTGCATAGAATGCTACATGTTCACCTCCTGCAACTTCCCTTGTACTTGAATTTTACTGTCTCAAATTTTTCTACTCGCTCAGAGTATAACACCAACATTAATGGCCTCAAATATATAAATAAGCTCTGAAACATGGTGTAACTAATCTCAACCTCATTGACACGTGATTTTTTCTTCTTTTCAGGTTAAATATCATACGCTATGATTGAAAATAGTGTGAACATCAAATCTCCAAAGGATATTGTTCAATGGAAGTCTTCTGTTCAAAGGTATTCTGAACGTTTGAGTATTTCATAGTCTAATAGTGTTCTTCTTGTGATTTTTTCATTTTGTTTTGAATAGTGACTCTAAAATAAAGTTAGAAATTGGTAGTCATTTTGAAACCAATATTCAGTTTCCTTCCAGGGAAGTATTAATCGATTGGACACGGACTGTTGGCAAATCTCTTAGCTTTGCAGTTACTGTTAAAGGTTCAGATAAAGTAGATGGTGTTAGAGCACGAGCGCGGGTTTTTCTTGGATGTGATAGAGGTGGACACTACAGTGAAAAGCAATGTAAATTGAATTGTGCATTTCTTGACTTTTGTCTTTAGGTGAGCTTCAAGTAGAAAATAATTGTCAATTACATTTTATTGAAGAAGCATACTAACATAAAATTGCTTAACGGTTACTATTAATTTTGTGCAATGATGATGATATTTGTTTAAAGATTCAGAGCAGATGATGTATTTTGTTGTTGAAAAAGAATTTGGGTCATACAAAAGAAAAATTTTCGGAATTTTTGGTTAATTACTAGTACTAACAGTAGTAGTTAAATGAATACATTTGAAATCAATTTGTAATGTCATTATATGTAGTGAGTTATTTTGGACCCTTATTTTGAAAGAATGAATGATTTAAACAAATTTTTTTTAAAAAAAAATTATGATGGTTTGCTAGTAACAAAATGGTTTTCAAATAACCATTTTGAAAATTGAAGGTTTTGCTAATAGTAATGTTTTGCTAAAACTAGGAGCTTTTTTTCCTTGATAGCGGTCATAACCATCGTCACGCGAAATACATATTTTATGACTGACGTTTTTGTCCAAACTCGCCGAAGCAAAAAACGCCGCACCAAATGAACCTTCAATCATACAAGAGACTGCAAAAAGAATAGGAGAAACTAGAACTAACAACCCATCAATTCCAGGTAACTCTTGTATGCAGTTCTCCATTCAAGTGCAAGTCCAAAAAAGTGATCTAGGAGGCCGGTTTGGCTTGCCACTCAAAACGATTTTTTTAGAATCTACCCTGAAATAATTTTGTAATGTTTCTACATGAACTTTTGAGGTAGTGTAGAACTGACGAGATCAATCCCAATTTATAGGAAAATTGGGTTACACATAGCCGAACTGTCCTCTCCCGTTAGGATCGTGACACCTCACACGCGCACGGATCGTCTGGTCGCGCCACGTCGGCGATCCGTGGGAGGGTTAATTCCAAATCCGGGAAAACTTGTTTTGGGAAGACTATGTTTAGAAAGCTGAGGCCGATTAAATTCTGAAATCCCCATTTTAGAAAGAATTTGTGGCCGGGTATCTCATTCCAATATTAGGATTTCTCTCCTATTCAGATGGGTGAGTTATTGTTGCTTATTGTGGGTCTAATTGCTTCCTAAAATTGATTTAACTTTAGAGAAGCTAACTGCCATTATATTGGGGGTCTCATGAGAATAATGTGAGATCCAAACTGTGAAACCAGCGGGAGGAAGAGTTGTTGGAGTTTGTTCCGGCGGCTTCGGCTTCGTCTCAGGCAGCGGCGGCGGGTCTTGGGCCCGGTGGCAGAGCAGCAACGAGACAGGCTAGCACGGTGGTCTGGAGGGAACATTTTGGTTGCTCAGGAGGAGCAACGTTCCGGGCGACAGCGCTGTCGGAAAGACAGCTCCAGTTTCAGTTTTTTTTTTGCCTTTTGTTTCCTTTCTCTGTTCGACCCATTGAGGTCTATTGTAATCTTTCTGACTTTAGTGGATCTCCCCGTGGAGTAGGAGTCTCATACTCCGAACCAAATCTTTTGTGTCGTCTGTGTATTCTAGAATCTCGTTCCGTTATTTTGCGATATACATAACCGAACCGTCCTCTCCCCCCACTAAAGTCATGAGAGTTTCGCATGTAACTGTCGCGCGCGGGATCCGCGCGCCCGATCCATGCAATAACTACCATGCGCCGGATTGTGTGTGCGGCCCAACCGCCATCACCGGCGGTGCTGGCCGGCCCGGCCGACCACCTCCCTCTAACCGCCCGGAGACAGGCGGTCCCGCCGCGGCCGACCTCCGCAAAGGCCGGCCAAGGCCGCCCATCGTCGAGCGGCCTCGCCGCGGCCGACCCTCACAAGGGCCGGCCAAGGCCGCCCGATCCCGGGCGGCCTCGCTGCGGCCTGCCCTCGCAAGGGGCCGGCCAAGGCCGCCGGATCCGGGCGGCCTCGCCGCGGCCAGCCCCACAAAGGGCCGGCCAAGGCCGCCATCCCGGGCGGCCTTCGCCAAGGCCGGCCCTTTGCCAAGGCCGCCCGATCCGGGTGGCCTCGCTATGGCCGGCCCCGTAAGCGGTCGACCAAGGCCGCCTGATCCCGAGCGGCCTTACCCCGACGGCCTTACCGCGGTCGGCCACGCGCAAGGGCCGGCCAAGGCCGCCCGAATCCGGGCGGCCTCTCCGCAGCCGGTCGCTCCTCCCGACCGCCCTCTGTGAGAGGGGCGGCGTCCGCCCACCCGCTTTGGCATCGTCGGGCCACCTTTCTTCACGGGCAGCCTTCACTCGGCCCGAGGGCGAGGTCATCCTTTCCCAAAAGTTGCGATCCGCGTGATCATTTTCCGAGCGATCCTATTGACCGGTCCGGTAGTTATCAGGCAAAATTATTAGACTGTTCTCGTTAAAATCTATAAATAGGTGTAGTTCTTCTTAAAAATGGTCTTTTTTTCGGTTCACTCCGTTTCACTCTTTTCTCTTCTCCCCTGGGAAAATCCTCCTACTGATTTTCTCTCTCCTCATCTCTTTCTCTCTCTACGTCCGCTTGTGTGCAATCCCCCTCAGCGCACGTCCCTCGGAGAGCCCCACCGTCAAGACCGTGCAAGCGCGCCTCTGCGCATCCCGTCGTCAAGACCGTCCAAGCGCGCCTCCGCTCTCCCGGCCGTCAATACCGTCCAAGCGCGCCTCCTGCGCGCTCCGCTATCAAGACCGTCCAAGCAAGTCTCTGCGCGTCCCGCTGTCAAGACCGTCCAAGCGCGTCTCCACGCGCTCGCCGTCAAGACCTTCCAAGCGCGCCCTGCGCGCCCCGCCGCCAAGACCGTCCAAGCACGCCTTCGCGCGCTCCATCGTCAAGACCTTCCAAACGCGCGCTCCACCGTCCAGACCATTCAAAGCGTGTCTCCGCACGCTCCGCCGGGACCACCAAGTCTCCTTAGTGTCAGCAGACCAATTCCGCTTCCAAAGTTCGTGCCCCTCGCACCGCCAGCAATTTAGAAGAGCAACTTCATAGCCCGCCAAGGACTGCTTAACTGCAGTCCAATGTGCAGAACGCTCTGCACTTCCAGCACCCTCGAGTCAGCAGCAAGCTCGTCGGGCGGCGACAAGACAGCCATTCCAGGCTCATCCAAGAGCGACATGAGAGAAGCACCCCAATCACCAGGACGAGCATAGAAATTCTTCCCCACTTCCGAGCATCAACAAAGGACTCCAAAGCGCGGCCAGTACATCGCTGCCCCCAACTCACAAAGAAACACTTAGCTCCGTTAGTGATGGCTTGTCATCCTCTGAGCTCTCCATCCTACTCTCTCTCAACAATTGTAACGAGATGCAGTCTGTCGCTCTCGAGTTCTTCAAGAAAGTCATGTACAACAATCAGCAAGTAGTGGAGGTTTGACCGTCACAGATCCGTCACGTGGTTTTTCACTCAATTGACGAGTTTTTCACGTTAAAAAATTCTCTTCCCAACTTTTTGTTTGTTGTGACTGTTGGCGCGCTCGACGGCTTCCGGGCTAAGACGGTCCAATTTAATCCGGTCTACCAGAGCCTTGAGCGATCCCCAACAAGAACCAAGAATGAAATAGAAAATTGAACTAAAATTTTGGTTTGCGTAGGCTGTAAACTTCTGAGACATGAGATACAACTCTTGACTTCAGAAATTTGGAACCGAGAGCAAATAAGAATGAGATCTCGATTTTGAGTGAAATCAATCAAAACCGACTCTAGTTGCACACCCACAGCAATAAATTAAGGTAAATTTTATGTGCAAATCAGTGTCAGCTATGTGTAAACCATGCTTTAAAAAAGTGTTAAAACAACTGTGTAGACTAGCTCTTTACGGGTTCACAAGTTTTAATGATTTTTAGTTTGATTTGCACTTATCCTGATTTGCACAGCTAAAACTAGTCTAGTCTGCACATAATAACATCCTAAATTTAAACCAGAGAAAATACAAATTAAGAAATAGGACATGAGGGCCAACTTCTGCGCCGGAGAAATGGAACAGCAGAAAAGTCATGCGGTTCAAATCTTTGAAGCACAGAATGAATGTTCTACAAACACCCCCAATTTGGAGGCATCAATTGCGAAGAAAATTGCATCAAAACATCATGAATTTCCGAGATTTAGGGTTTTCTTCGTCGCCCATCACAAATTCAAAGACTCCATCCTTCAATTCAATCCAGCTGCACCCCGCGGCTTTAACCCCCAAGCTTCCTCTCATCAAACCCCTTGTCTCCCTCACACCACCCCATAAACTGGCGCTGGCATAAATATTTGAAAGCAGCACATAATTACCCGGATTTTCCCGCTCGATCCGAAAGAGTTCCCCGGCGGAAATTCCACCGATCCGAATATGGCCATAGCATCTACAAGCATTCAGCAGAGCTCCCCAGACCCCTGCGTGAGGCTCCACCGGCATAGACTTGACCACCCCATACGCCTTCTCGACGGAACCCGCCCTACCAAACAGATCGACAATGCACGCATAGTGATCGGCGGAGGGCTCGACCGCATAACTTCTCATGCGCTCGAAGTAATGCAGACCCAAATCCACCAGTCCATTCTGGCTGCAGGCAGTTAAAATCCCAAGAAAAGTGATGGCATCAGGCCCGACGCCCCGTTCCAGAACCTTCCGGAACATGTTCAACACGTCTTCGACAAGCCCGTGGTTAGCCAACCCAGTGATCATTGCATTATACGACACCAAATCCCTCTCAGGCATATCGACAAACACATTGTAGGCTTCGTTCATCCCCCCACATTTTGCATACATGCTAACAAGAGAATTGTTTACATAAACATTCATCGTAATCTTATGCAAGAATCCATGCAGCTGCATCCCAGCTCTCAGAGCTCCCAGTTGACCGCAAGAAGAAATCAGCACAGCCATGGTGGCATGGTTGGGTCTAACAGAATTCAGAAGCATCTCATTCAATAATTTCACAGAACGGTCCCATTCTCCTCCTTGATAATAACCGGCGATCAAAGCATTCCAACATTCGACGTCCTCCGCATGCATCTGATCGAGAAGCTCCCGGGCAGCCATCGTGTCTCCACTGCCAGCGTAGCCAGTCATCATCGTAGCGACCGATACAGCATCTCTTTGAGACATTTGGTCGAATATTTGTCGAGCTGACTCGGTATCACGAGCCCTCACACGGCATGCGATCATAGCATTACATGCGACGACATTTTTTTCCGCCATGCTATCGAATAGACGGCTTGCTTCTTCGACGTCGCCCAATTTGGAGTACATGTCTAACAATGCGGTCTGCACGAAAATGGAAGAACTGAATCCGAGCTTAGCGGAATGAGTGTGAATCTGCTTTCCTTCTACAGAGGCTTTTAATGTCGAGCAAGCTTTGAGGACGGTTGACATGGTGAAATTGTTCGGAGGAATTCTGTGGTTAAGCATCATGCGGTACATTACAACGGCGACTCTTGCGAGCGGCGAACTCTGATGACTATAAGACGAAATCATCGCAGTCCAAAGGTAAACATTTGCGGAGCTCGAAAGAGAATCGAAAATCGTGCGGGCATAGCCAATATGACCCAAAATCTGGCTACTGATGCTCACAAGCTTAACAGCCACGAGATTGTTCGAGCAAAGGCCGTGAGTAATAATGTGAGCATGTGATTGCTTCAACGAGTTCAGGGATGAGCATTTAGCAATCAAGCTCAAAATGTGGTTTAAAATTGCCGGCATTTATGTGATAAATAGTCGGGTAATAAATACTCTCCACAGAATAAGGCTCTATTTGGGAACAGGGTCCGGTGGACACGTCAGGGAGGAGAGAGGAAACGGCCGTCCGCAACGGTCGAATGGTGCTCGGGCCGCCAGTCACAAAACGCCCGATTTGCCCCCCTTTCACGCCGACTGTCCTCAACTGGAGCTCCCGGTAGCTTACCAAACAAGCTTCTGCCGTTTCAGCCTGGCCGGAATAGTGTCCCGCCGGAATACCAAACAGAGCCTAAGTGGGCTGGGAATTCATCTATTTCTTGTGATCAATGAAGGTTTCTGGAGCTCAAAACTGAAGTTGCAAACCTAGACAAATAAACTGCGGAATTACCTGCTTGGTAATCTCACCGGGACCTCCCCAAATTTGCATAATTACAGGTTGCACCCCTCTATCTTTTGAAATTAGATTTACCTCCCTTCTAAGTTTCCCTGGTTTACAAAAATGCTCTCCCATTAGAAATATGGATGAAAAAATGATAAAAGCAGCCAAATTATTTTATGATATTCAATTTTACTCTTTGTAATGAATCTACATTGAAAGGTATGACCTTTTCCTTTAGAAATATAGATGAAAATAGATCAAATATGTCAAATAATTTTATGATATTCCAATTTTACCTTTTGCAATAACTCTACATTGAAAAGGATACGTTACACTTTATCCTTTGTAATGAATCTAAAATCATTATTAAACGATAAAATTGAAATATCATAAAATAATTTGACTGATTTTATCATTTTCCATCCATATTTATAACGGAAGGGACATTTCTGTAATTTTGAAAGATAGAGGGGTGCAATCTGTAATTATGCAAACTCCAGGAGAGATCCCGATAAGTAACCCTATATATATATACATGAAATACTAAAAACATTTAGTACTAACGCTTTGCATATTTGATTTTCCTTTGTTTGATAAACCAATAAATGATCAAGTGGGAGATGATATAATTTCCTAAAATCTAGCAATTTTGTGATAATTTAACTCTTTGCACCTCATTCTTGACAATGATTAGAAATTTTCTACATGGAGGCTACATTAGATTTCTTATTGCTCATTTTTATAATATACAATAAAGCTAAAAAATATCACCCTCTATATAGATAAAATTAATGGCTCATGAAAATTTAAAAAAGACATGAAAATCCTCAAATACTAAAAGTATTTTCTTTTGATACGATTATAAAATTAATTATCTTGTAAGGAGTTCGCCCATCTATAAGGACAGATTTGGGATTAGTTTGGATCTCTTGTTTTGATCTTCAGAGGTGGCGAGGGACTCGGCCTTCGATTGTATCTTGGGCAAGAGCATGTCACTTGAGTTTTCGTGTACCTTGTTCTTTTTCTTCGACGTTCGTAATAATTGGTTCGCTAACCACTCTCCATCTCCGTTAGCCATCGGGATCCCGCTCCTCTCACTCCCTTGACCAAGATGGGCAAAACTGTCATCTTCACGCACACCAATTTCACCCACATGGATGGTTTTCTCATCGATATCCTCGCATTGACGTACGAAATTCATCATAGACTCCTCTAAATTAACACGCACACAGTTACCTAGCTACACACGCAATTTCACTAATGCTACCAACATTATGCCCAGTCACTAGACACTGCCCATCGTCCCGCTTATCCGCACAGCCAAAATTATTCAAGATCCATATAATTTTGCTCAAGCAACATTACAATTTAGAAAACTCTTGGTGCATCAATTTCTCCCCACCACGCCTATCGCATTGGAGTATTACTTCCAGCACAGTCTCTTAAGCTAAATCTCTGGGGCAAGATTGATTTTCAAGAGGGTTATATTGAAGTGTATACGCCCCTGCAGATGCCCATCAGCCCTCATTACGAGAAAAGAAAAAGTCCCTTCTCTTTATTCTATCTTTTAATAAGAATATATTATTAGTCATCTTGTAAGATGTGTCTACTCTATCTATATAAGGAAATACTTGGGTATTAATTTGGATGGCACATTTAGTTCATAGAGTCAATTTCTGTTGAACAAGGAAACCAACCCTCAATTGTATCTTGGCGAGAGCATGTCTCTAGAATTTTAGTGCAAGTATATTCATCTTCGTGTTTCTCAAGTGCATCTTTCTTCATGTTTGTAACAAGGAGCTTTAGTAATATTAATACTCATGATTGCTTCGAGATCCATGGCCTAAGACAAGTCTTCGTGCACTCGGAAGTGTCGTCAACCATCTCATGACTCTTTGTATGTCCTTTGATGGAAAAATCACTTCCATCTCCAATGATTTACTCTCTCCAATAAATTTGCACCTCCTTTACCACAACCATCAAAGGGCTTCTTACCCAACATCAACTCAAGGATCGCGCCACCAATAAGTCTAATTTTTCTTCATCTTCATTCCAACCGTCAACCTAAAACTTGATTTTCCTTGTTTAAATGGAATCAATACTTTAGGGATGGAGCTCTAAAGAAAATATTTTTTTTCACTTAATACTCATGGTGCTCAACAGTCGCTTGGTTTCGTGGAATCACACCAAGTTCACCTATTGGTATCACTTAATCTCTATGTTAGAAGCCCGGTTTGGTCCCCTCTTCATTGGTTGACCATCAATGTACTCAATCAAACCTCACAATGTTCCAGGTTTATACTTAAGTTATCAAACCCACAGTTTATCTTTTTCCATGAGCTGAGGAAAACTACAAGGAGATAAATCCTCAAGACTTTTTGCATTCATATCGTAAAGTATTACTGATACCCATCCATCAGTGCGCTCACCACTAGTATCTACCAACATCCCATCAACCAACATCCCAACATCACCATCTACCAGCATCAGCACACCACCAACATCCAATGTTTCTTCCGCCATTCATTTCCTATTCGTCATGTAACTTCAATTAAGATTAAAGCTCGTCATGAAATAGGTTTATGTTATGGGCTTCACGCCTAGTTATTATGTTGTCTTTAATCGAGCCAGTCGGGCATTTATGTTGTCTTTCAATATGTTTTGTTATTGATTGTCATTTATGTTGCATGCTTATGTAAGTTCAATTGTTAGGACCTATTTAAGTTTATGTCCTTTGTAACTCTATTTAAGGGCCTCAGAGGGTCTTGGAATGGTATGCAACTATCAATCATTCTCTCTTTATCTTCAAGAAACTTTGATATCTGTCTCTCTCTCGAGCACATCCCGCCTAAGCAGCTGTGGTTCCAGCTCCAGTGCTCCACAATATCTTCCTCGACCATCATCCCGCGTTCGGCCATCATCCGGCAACTCTACCAACGTGCTATGGCAAACCCACAATAATTTATTCTTTAATTTTGAATAACAATTTTATCATACTCTTTGTTGTCAACCAATTTCCATCTTCTCTTGCCTGACTGAAACAATGAAAACTGCTCGGTCAAAATATCCATGTATTAACATTCCAGACCGTATTCAGATCTTCCTATACAAATCTTAATTGATAATGATTAATGAGAGAACACACGACATAACTTACATCTTCCCAACCAATCTAATATCTCTTTTAGGTTATTCCTGGTTGTTCCAGTTTCATTGTTATCAAATAATGTTTATCTTGATGTGTTTATATGTTCACTCCATGGTTCCAAGTCTTCCAACATCTTCCATGGCATATAACGGTTGCATCAATTGACGTATGTTGCTCTTAGTTAACAAAGACCTATCATTTTCTTCCGAACATGACAAGTACATAATCACCATTGACGATGACTCACAACTATCCTATAACCAAGTACTCCCATCTCAACTCCATTGTGAACTTATCATTTGCCTTCTTTTCAGTCTTGTGGCAGTGCCTCCCATGACAGATCATGTTCTGACTTCCTGCTTAAATAATGATATATGCTCCCAATCTGTCTTCTCAAAGAACGTGTCAAATGAGAAAAACTCCGAGCACGTATTCACCAGGAAGAAAACCGACTTCGGAGGGTTCTAGTTGTGAGTCCTACTAGCAGACCCCTGCCGAGAAACTCTCGGGCAAGCCTTGCTCTGAGATCCTCGTCCGAGAAGGAGACCCATCACCCCACCTCTCCCCTAGGAGGGCTGCTATCATACATGCATGATTCTTAAAGCAGGTCACTTCTTTTCAAGTAAGGTAGACGCCAGCAGCTCAGACAATTCACGAGTTGTACGTGTATTAAACGCAGATGCGGTGTGCGTCAAGGATCATGCACTCTCTACCAAGACTACCGTTGGAGGCCCACCTTATGTGGTCTTGACACCTATGTTTTTCGCCCGGGCACTATATACTTAAAATAACTAAGGAAGAAAATTTTGACAACATGCACCCAAATATTCTCTCCTTGAAATCTTAGCCTGCAAGCTTCAGTCCTGCATCAATAAGCAAGCCCATCCAGCCCTCGGATTGACAAGTAAAACTCGATCGACAACCCGCAGACAAATTAGAATCCAACACGATATTATAGTTTGAGCTTAAATTGGTTTTCAGTCAACCATTAGGGATTACACTCATAAAAAAGAACATGCAGTATTCATCTACAATCAAATTTTTGAAGCCAGTCAATGCCCGAACACATGGTTACTCTCATTAACAAAGGAAGGAGATTGAGCAATGAGTCATTGCTAGGTTGAAAGATGGAGTTATTCACAGCAATTAGCCACCACTATCCTGAGATGATTGACCTGTTTTCTGAGAGCACAGATGTGTGCCTTCTTCCATGGCTATGGAAGAATCAACTAAGAGCACCGATGATGAGACGAACTCAAAAAAGGCTTTTTGGCACTTTGCACCCTTGAAATACGGGTTTTTGGCACTTTGTACTCTAAATCTTTAAAATCGGAAATTTGAACCCCCCAATTACCGATTTTTGGCACTTTGTGATACGAACCCCCACGCCATTGCCAACTACCGAAGCCGGCTGCTCATTCCCAACACTAGTCCACCGCTCCTACCAATGCAGAAGTGCAGAACTACCGCCACCCGAAGCATCGCTGCCTTTATGGCCTATCTTTTCAATGTTGTTATTTATTATGGCATTAAGTACTTCGTTATGAGGCTATATATACCTCCCATAAAATGCAATCGGTATTTATTCCTTCTTCCTTTTTCTCTTATATCTCCTTGTTTTTGTATCTCCTCATGGGTCCTCTTCCAACCGGAAGACACCCTCCACCCTGCTCCGAGTGTCGCTTCTCCACTCGAGTCCTCGACCTCCAGCAGTGAACCCAACCTCTATCACTGGTATCAGAGCCAACGACCCTTGCGCCTCCATGGACACTCGAGTAGTTGAACCTTGTCATGATTACGACCGTCTCAAGAAAACGATGGCACGCTTCTCCGACCGCTTCCAAACCAGCCTTGATACTCATCGAATCATCATGGACGACATTCGTGCAGCTCTTCGGATCCTCACCGCCCACATCCAGGGTTGTCACGCGCCCACCTCCATCCTCCATGTCAACCACCTTCATGACGATCGTCAACAACCCAACATTGGACATCCACCCACCAATCGCCTTCCTCACAAGCCCCAATATCGCTCATACACTAGTCGTTCTGCAAAGCTCCAGGAGCAACTACTCCCTGAATTGCCACCACCAACCCACAACCATCCACCCACCCCCATCTTACCTCCACTTGTTGCCACCAACCCCACAGCTGAACCTCACAATCCCGCGACTCGCAACACCATCATCAAGTTATACCATGACAGCTTCGGCGGCGGCCACTCTGGTATTCGACCAATGGTCCACCGTTCCCACCAATTATTCTACGGGAAAAACCTCGAGACCTTGGTCCATGAATATATTCCGCACGGTGCCATTTGTCAACCATGCAACCATGTTTGTTCGCCACCCCCCGGGCTACTCCAACCCTTACCGATTCCAGAACGCGAATGACAAACATCTCCATGGATTTTATTGAAGGCCTCCCCCTCTCCCATGGCAAGGACGTCATCTTGGTCGTGGTCGACCACCTCAGCAAATATGCGCATTTCATTGCTCTTCGCCACCCCTATACGGCACTCGCGGTAGTGCAAACCTTCATGGATACTAGGCTTTTTGGCACTTTGCACCCCCCATTTGCACACTTTTAGCACTTTGCACCCTGAAATGTTAAATAAGGCACTTTGCACCACCCCATTTAAGCTTTTTTGGCACTTTGCACCCTAGGATAACTTTTAGAGGGGCATTTTGGTCTATCTCATTTAAATGACAGATTTTAGGGCTTCACTTCTTCATCCCGTCATTTCTCATCCACGCCGACGTTTTCCCTCTCCAGCAGGCGATAACTTAGGTCATCCATTGGAGCGCCGAAATCGCCGGAGAACTGAGCTCGTTGGAGCACCGTGCTTTCGTGGAAGCTGAGATCCTCCAAGGCTGGGCTCGTCGGAGTGTTAAGCTTGTCAAAACGTCAAGGTCATCAGAACCTTAAGCTCGTCGAAATCTACAGCGATCGGGCTTCTTCTCCGACTTCAGGTACTGTAATGGTTATAGATTCATTTCCTGGTTACAGAGTAAAACGACGGCCAAACGCAGGGAGGAAATGAGAAGCTCCCGAGATCTTTCAGACCTACCACTCGATCTTTCAGCCGAAGGGGAAGGAAGATGGAGAACTTAGAAGAGGGAATGAATCTAAATAGTCGTCTCTCTCTCTCTCCCCCTCCCAGCCTCCAGTTTTTATTCGATTTCTACTGTTGGAGATCTGAAAGGTTAATGGCGGAGATGGTGGACGCAGAATAGACCATGGCGGCCATTCGGTTCTGAGAAATTTTTTCTTATTCTCACTCATCTTCCCTTTTATAAATTCTAATTACCTAAAAGTTTGGAGATTTCGGCAGTACTTAGTCGTGGTTAATTAAGCTTACTTTGAACTTCGAAGAGAGTTTAATAAAATGAATGAAATTGGAATTTTCATAATATTTTGGGAGTCTTCTGCTTAATTTTGCATTAATTATGTGCCCATATGTTCTGGAACTAATTACTGTTTACCTGCTCTACCAAATCCTAATTTGAGACTTAAATTCAGCGCTTAAACAAGTTGAACCAGTAATTTGATTTATTAGGATAACTATAGCAGGGAGCATCATTTGAAATTTTTGATTGATTAAACCAACAATCATTTATAAAGTGTCCAATTTGATGACAACAATAACATTCAAATCTATTGTATGCACCTTTACCTAATTATTAAGAAATCTCATTTAGTGTTTTCTCCTCTTTTTTCAGATTTTGTTGTTCATTTAGGGGCATACGCAGCGCATTTATCCCCAAATCTGAGGTATTGTCTGTTTTTTATTTCCATTTTCAGTCCACATTTATTTCCAGATTTCTTATATCTATTTTTTATTGAGATTTATGTTTTCGGTATTCAGTTCACATTCAATCGACATGTCTAATCCTGGAGTTGTTGAGTGGCAAAACATGTTGATTGATGAAGAAGAATTAGATGTTGATAGTAGTAGTGATTCACTATGCATGGATAAGGAATCAGACCAAGATATTTCGTCATTTAGTGATGATTTGCAAGATAGTGAATTTGAGATGGATGCTTTGTTAGACGATGATAATGTAGAGAATGAAATTGAAGTGGTTGGTGAAAGAGTGGAAACAAAACAACTTTTGAAAACGAACGTCGGAATACATATAAGGGAGCCTGGTAGTCATTCCTCATCTAGTTGACGAAAAGGAATGCAAGTTTATCAAGAAGATGAAAATGATTCTGATTTTGAGTTCGACGTGGGATTGTGTTTCAATAGTGCTTCTGACTTTCGGGATGTCGTTAGATTGTACGCTACAAAACAAGGAAGGCCTTTAAAGTTCACTAAAAATTGTAGTGACAAGATTCAGGTAACATGTGATTGTGGTTGGATTATGTTTGCTTCGTTCATGTCGAACACTGAAAAAACTTTTCAAGTTAAAACAATCAAAGGTGAACATACATGTTATAGAGTTCCAAACTCCTGACATTGTAACTCTAAGTTTCTTGCGAGGAAGTATGAGCACAACATTAGGAGCAATCCAGAGTGGCCCGCAAGTTCGATGCAGGAAATAATGCAGAAGGACACTAAAACATCTTTAAGTTTGTGGAAGATGTATAGGGTCAAAAAACATGCCTCTAAATTAATTAGGGGCACAGAGATGGAGCAATATGCAAAACTTTGGGATTACTTCGAAGAGATTTATAGGACCAATCCTGGAACTACAATTAAAATTAAATGCAAGCATGATGTGACCTCACAAACATGTATTTTTAAAAGATTATATATATGTTGGGATGCATTGAAGAGAGGTTTTATGACAGGATGTAGACCTATTATAGGTTTAGATGTGACTCATTTGAAAACATCAACTGGTGGAGTATTATTATGCGCTGTTGGGGTTGATGGTAATAATAATATGTTTCCTATTGCTTATGCGGTTGTTTTAAAAGAAAATACAAAGACTTGGAGGTGGTTTACTAGTCTTCTAATAGAGGACTTGTGCATTGAAAACACATACACATGGTCAATAATTTCAGATAAGCAGAAATGACTAATGAAGGCAGTTAGTGAGTTATTACCAAATGCGGAACATAGGTTTTATTTGCGGCATATGTACAACAACTTCAAAAAAAAAACATAGAGGCATGCAACTAAAAGATTTGCTATGGAAGGCAGCATCAGCCACTAGGCTTGTAAATTTCAATAGCGGGATGGAGAAGTTGAAAGCATGTGACAAAAAAGCGTACGAATGGGTAAGAGAAAGACAAGAAAGACATTGCGCAAAATCTCACTTTAGCACATGACCTAAATGTGATATGTTATTAAATAATTTTTGTGAGACATTCAACAAAGTAATTTTAAAGGCAAGAGATAAGCCTATAATTATTATGTTAGAGACAATAAGGGTGTTGCTCATGAAGAGGCTACATACCCAAAGAGACAAAATTTTCAAGTTTAATGGAGATATATGTCATTCCATACAACAAATTTTAGAGATTAACAAAAAAATGCACACAATTACATCTTAGTGTGGAATGGACATGACAAATTTGAAATTGAAGGGTGGACGGGAGACAAATGGACGGTTGATTTGAGTTCAAGAAGTTGTAGTTGCAGGCGATGGGATCTAACGGGTATTCCTTGTGTGCATGCAACATCATGCATATTTTATCGGAGAGAAAACGTTGAAGACTATGTTGCTCATTGGTATAGAAGAGATGTTTATGAGGGCATATGAACACAAGTTGAATCCTATAAAACCACATAAAGAGTGGTCGTTAGCCAATTTGAATCCAATTGTGCCGTGGTGTAATGTTGACAAGAAGCCCGGAAGACCATCTAAACATGCTAGAAGAAAAGAGAAAGATGAATTACAAGAGAAAAAATATGGAGTAAATATGCATGGTATGAAGTATGCGTGCTCCAACTGTGGGATGAGAGGACATACCAAAAAGAGTTGTATTGAGGCCCCCAACAGTCAAGATGCAACGACTAGTACGAGATCAAAGCAATCGGTAAACATTAAGTCATATTTTTCTCTTTTATCATTTTATATTATTCACATGTTTCTTTAATCATTGACATGTTAATATGCAGATGAGGAGGAAATCGTGATCGTGAACATGATCGTCAAAAGAGGGAGATGATCGTGGACTGCTACTGTTTTGAACTGCATTATATTTTGGACTGCATTATGTTTTGGACGGCAGTATGTTTTGTACTGCATTATGTTTTGGACTAAATTATGTTTTGGACTGTATTATGCTTTAGATGATCGTGAGTTGTATTAAGTATTGGACTGCTACTGTAATTTTGTATTCTCTTTTGAAAATTATGTAATATGTACTGCTAATTTCGTGGGTGCAAAATGACATTGTAATATGCACTCAATAAGGAATGAACATCATTCCTTACATTGGCATTAATGTAATATTGTTTTGTTCGCGATGATGTAATATGGGTGCTAATTTTCTGTAATATGAGTGTTAATATTCGATTTTGAAGGCATAGATTTTTTATAAAATTATCGCAAAATGACATTATAAAAATTCGGGGTTCAAAGTGCCAGCGTAAAGAATTCGGGGTGTAAAACGCCAATGTAAGGAATTCATGGTGTCAAACGCCAATGAAAAATTTCGGGGTGCAAAATGCCAATTTTAAGAATTCGGGGTGCAAAATGCTAATATATGTCATTTCAGCAAAATTTGGACAAAAATACCCCTCTAAAATTAAGCATAGGGTGGAAAGTGCCAAAGTTATGGCAAATGGGGGGGTGCAAAGTGCCTTATTTAAAAATTCGGGGTGCAAAGTGCCAAAATGGTGCAAATGGGGGGTGCAAAGTGCCAAAAAGCCTTGATACTATCTTCCGCCTTCATGATGAAGTTAGGGAAAAAAATGAAATTGCATTCATTGACCACTAGGATAAAAAATTAAGCACGCCTAGTCTACTAAATGAGTGAGCATATTCATCTTCCATACATAGATAATGGATTATTTACCTTCTTAGCATGTTCTCCACCAGAATGACTACATGAACCATCCAAAGTCTTCAATCTTTCAACCATCACCCGCTCCCTATTCTGGGCCTGCCTCTCCACAGCAACAATATACAAACCTAAGTTACTGAAATTATAAAAAAAAAACTAATGAGCAAAAGAAAACCAAATTCCTCCGAGTTTTAGACGTAAAACGCAAAACTGATTCTAAGAACATCATCTTCATTCTTCACCTAACGCACCTGTGCGGCCATTTCACCCTAACCACACCCATTCGCGACATTAAAACACTTGCTCCGCAATTCTTCTAAGCCCCCGGTGAAAATTAAGACCAGCAATACGATGGCAGAAAATTAAACTTGCAAGAAAATCTCGAGGAACTGCTGGAGAAAGGGCGATGATCCTTCAGCGTCAATAATAAGTGTCGCCGCGGCGCCGCCTTGTGGCCTGGAAAAAAAAACCGCCGGCAATCTATTCTGTCTAATTATGGGCAATTTGCAAAATACATCCTGAAATTCTTAAAATGTATCCCGAAAGTTTAAAATTGGCAAAATGCACCCCCAAAGTGGATTTTCTTGGCAATGTGCACCCGGACTAGGCAAAAAATGAAATGACCAAAATGTACACTATAGGGTGCACATTGCCAAGAAAACCCACTTTGAGGGGTGCATTTTGCCAATTTTAAACTTTTGGGGTGCATTTTGCCAGAAGTCTATATTTCGAGGGTGCATTTTGCCATCTAATTATTGTATTTATTTGAATTTGAAATAAAATGACATTAAAATTTTTTTAATATAAAGTTAAAAATAAAATAGCATTAAAATTGTTTTATGAAATTTATTTTTTGAAGGCTGTTATGATTTTTTAAGTCTAAAAAATTTTGGTGATAGAAAAAATTTTAGGTGGGTTTCTCTGACCTAAAAATAGGAACATTATTAAATATTGACCGTTGATTTCCTGCAAAAATAACATGATTGATCAAAATACAGATCAACGGTCAGTATTTAATATTATATGGGTCGTAGAATATCAGATCAACGATCAGATTTTAATAATACACCTATTTTTAGGTGAGAATAACTCACTTAAACATTTGTCTACTATCAAGGGGGTGCAGGGTCTCGTTCTTAATGACAATTTTCATGTGTACAATGTTAGTTGATAGAAGTTCTCTGATGTTGAGCAAAGACATTCTCAATTTTGCATGATCGGATGGCGGCACAGCACTATCTTCTGTGATGTTGGTGAATACGAATATATGATTATTGAAATTGGGAGTTATGATCGTGGGGCGCCCCTTCTTAGGGACAAAATTATGAGAGTTTTTATATGGGTAAACTCAGAACCGTGAATACCTCACATTGGACTTGGGCTCCGTTTGAGAGGACTTATTTTCACTGGTCAAGCGGTTACGATCGCATGAACCGAATCTTAATTAATGTTCGGTTCTTGCGGTCGTAACCGCTTGACCGGTAAAAATAAGTCCTCCCAAATGAAGCCTTAAACTGGGGCTCTTACATCTCTTGTTTAAAAATATTTTCTAAATATTCTTTCTTAAATAATAATAATAATAATAAATTAAATTTGTGATTAGTGTATATATCTAGCATTAAACAAAAATAATAATATTTTTATCATATCATACAACATGTGTAATGAGTTACATGGCACACGCGGTGGGTATTATATAAGTGAACCGCATATATCAAGTAATATCCTCAAAAATTTGAAAATTGATTTGTGAATTTGGATTTTTCTTGTGGTGTCAATGAATTTTGACTACGTATAAATAGTTCCAAAAAAATAAAGACGTTAAAAAAAATTGTTCGAGGAAGTTGATGAATCATAAATCGTTTGACATGGCGTCTCCAGTCCAAAAAAATAAAAAATAAGTTTTTAAGAAAAAAATAAAATAAAATGAATAAAAAATAGAAAAAAATAATAAGAAAATGAAAAACGTTTGGGTTCGTTTAATTTTTTGACAGAGTTTACCATAAGTAGTTTTAAATTTAATTATTGATAAAATAACTAGCATTAGAAACGATACATCAAATTCTTCAAGAAATATGTATATGAGACCCACCATGCTCTATGGTTCTGAGTGTTGGGCAGTGAATTGTGTATATGAGCAAAAAAATGGGAGTTCCGGAGATGAAAATGCTTATGTGGATGTGTGAACATGAGATTGGATAAAATTAGGAATGAAAGTATCAGGGATAAGACAGGAGTAGCACGAATTTCAGAGAAGATGCGAGAAGCTCGTCTAAGATGGTTTGGACACGTACAAAGGAGACCATTAGAGACACTTGTTAGGGGTTGTGAGAGTCTAGTCACTAGGCATGTTAAACGAGGGAGGGGTAGACCAATAAAGACTTGAAATGAAACTGTAAGGAAAGACATGATATACTTTGGCATTTGTGAGATTATGACAAAAGATAGGGCACAATGGCAACAAAGGATCCATATAGCTGACCCCACTATAGTGGGATAAAGGCTTGAGTGTTGTTGTTTGTTGTCAACCAATTTCCATCTTCTCTTGCCTGACTGAAACAATGACAACTGCCACGGATAGCCCAACTGAAATCTCCATTCATGCACTGCTCGATCAAAATATCCATGTATTAACATTCCAGACCGTATTCAGATCTTCCTATACAAATCTTAATTGATAATGAGAGAACACACGCCATAACTTACATCTTCCCAACCAATTTAATATCTCTTTTAGGTTATTCCTGGTTGTTTCAGTTTCATTGTTATCAAATAATGTTTATCTTGATGTGTTTATTTGTTCACTCCATGGTTCCAACATCTTCCATGGCATATAACGGTTGCATCAATTGACGTGTGTTGCTCTAAGTTAACGAAAAACCTATCATTCACAAGCACATAATCACCATTGACAATGAATCACAACTATCCTATAACCAAGTACTCCCATCTCAACTACATTGTGAACTTATCAATGAGTCATGTGCCTTCTTTTCAGTCTTGTGGCAGTGCCTCCCATGACAGATCATGTTCTTACCTCCTGCTTAAATAATGATGTATGCTCCCAATCTGTCTTCTCAAAGAACATGTCAAATGAGAAAAACTCCGAGCACGTATTCACCGGGAAGAAAACCGACTTCGGAGGGTTCTAGTTGTGAGTCCTACTAGCAGACCCCTCCCGAGAAACTCTCGGGACAGCCTTGTCCTGAGATCCTCGTCCGAGAAGGAGACCCATCACCCCACCTCTCCCCCAGGAGGGCTGCTATCATACATGCATGATTCTTAAAGCAGGTCACTTCTTTCAAGTAAAGTAACCACCACCGATACATCTACTCTATTTAGAGCACTCTTCCATTAACGACGCGACGGATCGCCCCCTCCTGGCCCGTGAACGCACTCTAACAACCCTCAAGCAACACCGCCAACAAGCCCAAAAACAGATGCAGCTGCAAGCCAACCGCCACCGCTCGGAACGTGAATACCGTACTGGCTCATGGGTCTATGTCTGCCCCCAACATTACCGCCAAACTAGTCTCCGCCCTCATGCCAACCGAAAGCTGGCGCCATGCTACTTTGGTCCCTTCCGCATCGTACAACACGTTTGCCCGGTCGCCTACAAGCACCTCCTACCTGATGGATGTTGCTTTCACCAAACATTTCACGTGTCGCAACTCAAAGCACAAATTGGCAACGCCCCCACTTCCTCCGCCCAGCCCCCACCCCCACGGTCACAGACAAAGGATATCCCTTGGTCGACCCTCAGTACGTCCTTGACCGCCGCCTCGTGCAACGCCGCGGTAAGCCTGTCACTCAGCTACTTATTCAATGGCGCCTCTCGCCGCCGGAAGACGGCGTTTGGGAGTTCCTATTTGATCTACGCCATCACTTCCCCATTTTTTCTCCTTGAGGACAAGGAGGTTTTCGGGACGGGACAATGATACGAACCCTCACGACATTGCCAACACCAGTCCACCGCCCCTACCAATGTAGAACTACCGCCACCCGAAGCATCGCTGCCTTTATGACTTACCTTTTCAATGTTGTTCTTATTGTTGTTAGGTACTATGGCATTACGCACTTTGTTATGAGGCTATATATACCTCCCATGAAATGTAATTGGTATGCAAGTTAAATCAAATATTGCTTCTCCTTTTTTCTTCCTCTTATATCTCCTTGTTTTTGTATCTCCCCGCCGGTCCTCTTCCAACCGGAAGACACCCTCCAACCTGCTCTGAGTGTCGCTTCTCTACTCGACCTCTAGCAGCGAACCTGATTTCTATCACTTCGCACCCACATGTCAAAATTTCAAGGGTATTTAGATCCGGGCAACACCAAAAATACTCACTTTATCAGTTTGCATCCCGGATAATTGATGCTGCACAGACTTAAATACCCTTGAATGAGCATTTTTGGTGCTGCCTAGACCTAAATACCCTTGAAATCTCGGCCTAGAGGTGCAAAGTGCCAGGTAATCGGGAGGCGTATAGTGCCAATTTTAAAAAATCTGGGTGCAAAGTGCCCTAAACCCGTATTTTGGGGATGCAACATGCCCCCTCCCCCCCCCCCCCCCCCCCCCCCCCCCCCCCCCCCCCCCCCCCCCCCCACAACACAAAAAAAAACAAAAAAAAACAGTGATGAGAAGATGAAGTTAGGGGAAAAAATGGAATTGCATTCATTGCCCACTAGGATAAAGAATTAAGCACGCCTAGTCTACTAAATGAGTGAGCATATTCATCTTCCATACATAGATAATGGATTATTTACCTTCTTAGCATGTTCTCAACCAGAATGACTACATGAACCATCCAAAGTCTTCAATCTTTCAACCATCACCCGCTCCCTATTCTGGGCCTGCCTCTCCACAGCAACAATTTGCAAACCTAAGTTACTGAAATTATATAAAAAAAACCTAATGAGCAAAAGAAAACCAAATTCCTCCGAGTTTTAGACGTAAAACGCAAAACTTATTCTAAGAACATCATCTTCATTCTTCACCTAACGCACCTGCGCAGAAACCTGTGCGGCCATTTCACCCTAACCACACCCATTCGCGCCATTAAAACACTTGCTCCGCAATTCTTTCAAGGCCCGGTGAAAATGAAGACCAGCAATACGACGGCAGAAAATTAAACTCGCAAGAAAATCTCGAGGAACTGCTCGAGAAAGGGCGATGATACTTCAGCGTTAAGTGTCGCCGCGCCGCCGCCTTGCGGCCTGGAAAAAAAAAACCGCCGGCAATCTATTCTCTGTCTAATTATTGTATTTATTTGAATTTAAAATAAAATGGCATTAAAGTTTTTTTAATATAAAGTTAAAAATAAAATAGCATTAAAAATTTAAAATTGTTTTATGAAATTTATTTTTTTTGAAAGCTGTTATGATTTTTTAAGTCTAAAAATTTTTGGTGATAGAAAAAAATTTAGGTGGGTTTCTCTGACCTAAAAATAGGTACAGTATTAAATATTGACCGTTAATTTCCTGCAAAAATAACATGATTGATCGAAATACAGATCAACGGTCAGTATTTAGTATTATATGGGTTGTAGAATATCGGATCAAGGATCAAATTTTAATAATACACCTATTTTTAGGTGAGAATAACTCACCTAAACATTTGTCTACTATCGAGGGGGTGCGGGGTCTCGTTCTTAATGACAATTTTCATGTGTACAATGTTAGTTGACAGAAGTTCTCTGATGTTGAGCAAAGACATTCTCAATTTCACATGATCGGATGGCGGCACAACACTATCTTCTGTGATGTTGGTGAACACGAATATATGATTATTGAAATTGGGAGGTATGATCGTGGGGCGCCTCTTCTTAGGGACAAAATTATGAGAGTTTTTATATGGGTAAACTCAGAACCGAGAATACCTCACATTGGATTTGGGCTCCGTTTGAGAGGACTTATTTTCGCTGGTCAAGCGGGTATGACCGCATGAATCGAATCTTAATTAATGTTCCGTTCTTGCGGTCGCAACAGCTTGATCGGTGAAAATAAGTCCTCCCAAATGAAACCTTAGACTCGGGCTCTTACATCTTCTCTTGTTTAAAAATATTTTCTAAATATTCTTTCTTAAATAATAATAATAATAATAAATTAAACTTGTGATTAGTCATTAGTGTATATATCTAGCATTCAACAAAAATAATAACATTTTTTATCATATCATACAACATGTGTAATGAGTTAAGTGAACCGCATACATCAAGTAATATCCTCAAAATTTTGAAAAATAATTTGTGAATTTGAATTTCTCTTGTCGAATGAATGAATTTTGAGTATATATAAACTGCTCCAAAAAATAAAGACGTTAAAAAAAATTGTTCGAGAAAATTGATGAATCATAAATCCTTTGACATGACGTCTCCAGTCCAAAAAAAAATTTAAAAATAAGTTTTTAAGAAAAAAATAAAATGAATAAAAATAGCAAAAAATAATAAGAAAATGAAAAACGTTTGGGTTCGTTTAAATTTTTGACAGAGTTTACCATAAATAGTTTTAAATTTAATTATTGATAAAATAACTAGCATTAGAAACGATACATCAAATTAGTGCATAAATGTAAAATAAAAGTGACTTTACCTTGAGCAATAAAATAGGGGATTGTTATAAGTAAATTAATATTGATTATTAGCAGCTAAAAAAAACGGATTTTTTTAATTAAAATCTTTTTTCTACTTCTTCCGAATGCTTTAAGCAAACCACTCCCGAGATCTCTTCATTTTCGCGATTTTAGGGTTCGCTCTCTTTTCCGAAGAGGTGTGCAGCTCCATTTCGCGATTTTAGGATTTGTCAGGTGCAACAGACATCTCGCCGTCGTGATTTTAGGGTTCGCCGGTTACGCCATTTCCCATTCGTCGATCGGGTACACCATCTCGCCGTCTCTTCCAAAATTTCCAATCTACAGTAGTTCTGGTAAAGTCTTGATAATAGTATAAGAAAGGTTGAAGTTAAGTAGGATCTTAGCAAATTTCTAATTTAGTCTCAAGAAAGGTGAAAAATGGTCAAAAAATTCTATTAGGATGAATTTTCTTTTTTTGTAGGCTTACTTGAATTTTTTTTTGATATGGTTTGCTAATAACAACAATATTTGCTAATAGCCATTTACAAAAAAAAGAAGGTTTGCTAATAACCAAGGTTTGCTAATTGCCAAACTTGTTTTGCTTGTAACAATCCCCACAAAATAACATATGAAGATGGAATTTAGTTAGGGTCCGTTTGGCCTGGGGCTGGCGGTTGTAAATGCGTTGTTTATGAGCCGTCGTTCGTGACCACCGACCTCACCTAAGAAACTTCATCCACTTTATGATCAAAAGCAGATTTTTCTTGGTGGCGGTCACAACCATTATTATGGCAAACATACATTTTATAATTATGCTTGTTGCAGGCAGAGTTGTTCAAAAATACCGGGCCAGGGAACCCGCTCGAGCCCGGCCCGAAAAAAGCCCACCAAGGCCCGACCCGGGCCATGACAGGGCTTGGGGGGCTTACAGGGCCCCCATATCAGCCGGCCGCCTGGGCCGGGCCAGGAAAAGCCTGGGTAGGGCCGGGAAAAAGCCCGATCACCAGGTCTAACCTGGGCCGGCGGGAAATCTCGTCTCCTAGCGGGATTTCCATTGAAATCCCGCCAGCAGGCGGGGCGGGATTTCGTGATGGAAATCCCACCTGTTGGCGGATTAAAAAATCTCACCTAATCCAGGCGGGATTAAAATCCCGCCTATTTGGAAATCAGGCCGGCCCGGCCTCACGGGCCTTATCAGGCCCCAATTTTGAGAGGGGACCCGAGCCCGGCCCGGCTCCAACCAGGCCAAGGCCGAGCCCGGTTGGCAAGAAGCCCGAGCCCGATCAAACCGGTCCAAGGCCGGCCCGATCGGGCTTGTTGGAACACCCTATTACTAATTTGGGTCAGGATCACTATGTCTCTAGGAACTTTGTTTGACCTCCTGTATAGCTTAATAGGTCAATTAGAATGAGTCTAAGGGTTAGAAATCTAGGATTGGAAGCTGCCCTGAAGACCAAGTTTTTCTGTCTGGAGACCAAGTCTGATCGTCGAGCTCAGCACGACGATTCGTCGAACTCCGGTCGACGATCGTCTAGCTCAACTTTGACAGATCGTCGAACTTCATTCGACGATCGCTGAGCTCAACTTCTTAATATCGTCGAACTCAGTTCGACGATCGGTGAGCTCAGTTCGACGGTTTTGACTCTGCATTGGATTTTTATCTCTGAGCTCAGTTCGACGATCTTTGAGCTCAGATCGACGATTATTTTGCTGCTTGAGTTTTCCAGTTCGCTGAGCTCAACTCGACGATAGCAGAGCTCAGTTCGCGATTTCAGATAACTTCCAGAATTCAAATTCAAATCAGTCAGGTGTATTCTGCAATTAATCAAAGATTTGCTAGCCGTTTTCATTTACTTCTGGACCAAGTTTCAAGGGACTTTTCAAGGAATAATTCTGTGGACTTTCCTCCAGAAGAGATTATGCAATTAAGGATGCAATCAATGCAGACCAACGGCTATCCTTGACAGAGAATGATATTCTATTCAGGAACAGAGAATAAAAGACAGAATGTTTTTTGAATCAACAGAGATTAACAAGAAGAGAACACACAATACAGAGTACAGAGACTCATTCAAAATCTTTATCAAAAGAATTCTGAAGAACACTCATCAAAGAGATCAAGCTTTCAAAATCTCTTCATCTTTCAAAGTGTTCAAGGCCAACATCATTTCAAGACTCCAGACACTCAACATTTCAGCCATTGCTGAAATCATCCATGCTGGAGTTTTTATTTGAAGGCCTATCACCCTCAAGCAAAGCTTTTCTTCCTGAAGATTTCAAGGATTCAGGGGGAGCTTTGACATCAATCCACTTAGTCTTCTCAGCTGTTTGAGAAACAGAAGACTGCCATCACTCTCTCACCCTCACTCTGTAAAGGTTTTTCAAACTCCCTTCAAAGTTTGAACCTGGTTTTTGAGCACCTTGTCAAAAGCTCATTGGTGGCAAGACACCTGATCAAAAAATCTGCTTTGGTTTTTGAGCACCTTATCAAAAGCTCATTGGTGCCCAGGACACCTGATCAACTCATCCTGCAGTGGATTCCTACCTAGGGTGGTAGAAGAGTGGATGTACCCAAGTTTGGGGAAACACTATATTTCATTGTGTCTTCTGTTCTGCTTGTTTACTTTTTGTTTCTGGCCTTGATTCTCTCTGTGCTTAGTTTTTGTTTAGCTTAGTGCTGTAGTTAGATTCTTTATTGCTTCCCTGCTGACACATATTACAACAATTGTTGTAAAAGCTTGTAAAAAGTTTTTAAGCACCATATACTCTATTCCCCCCCTCTAGAGTATATCAGATCTTGTTGCCCTTTCAATTGGTATCAAAGCGAGGTTGTTTTAAAACTTACCATATCTGATTGGTTGTACATGGCTACACCCTGAACCCATGGATTCCAAACTAGATTGTTTTTCTTTTGATTTTATTATTAGTTTTTGTTTGCCACAAATCATGCCCAAATCAAAGATTATGCTAGCACCAGACCTCCAGTGTGTTAATCTTTTCAAGTTTGCACAG
>CM077166.1:3816929-3965982 GCA_039583875.1 Platanthera guangdongensis | reverse complement strand
AAATACATTGTCTACTATACTAGATCATGTCTCTCATATGTATCATCAATCTCTCACATGAGAGCTCATGCACACTGTTCATCGCTCAATCTCACTCAACCATAGCGGAAGATGCGAAGACCCAAGGGAACCACAAACCGCAAGAACATACTCGAGTCCTGCCAAACCATCGACCATAGTGCTAGTACTAGGAATAGGCTAGAGAGAGGGACACCGAAGTTGGACACACGGGTGATCAACCTCATATTCAATCAAAAAACTTAAAACTCATAAGTGAGGGCCACCGCATAGTACATCTGCTACGCAGACAAATACATTGTCCGTGCCTCATGCACAACACCACCATAAGCTTGAATATCTTTTTATGGAGCGTGAACAAACACCAAAGCTCAAGCACATTCAACTCAAAAATTTCAAGTCAACTAGCATAATATTCCAGAGTAAACAAAATTGTAATTAACTAGCATTTACATGCTAATAATATGTCATGATACCAATCCCTTTTACTTAATTTGGGGTAAAATTTTAATGAACACAGCTCTAAATTCACACAATCAACTTGAATCGAGTTAATTAATTCCAAACTCGCTCGAACTTCACTCTTATTCATCCTTAATTCCAACTGACTCTATTTAACTGTAAGCGTTAGTGTCGAAAAGATTGACAAAAAATAGTTGGAATAAAATTTATGATGCGATTATTCAAATTTAATGACAACTAATAGGCAGCATCGGGATCACAGACCTAATAAATACAAAAACATATAATTGGGGTATAGAGTTTTTAACAATCAGGTTCATGGGTCTCGTAAATGTTGACATATTTTACAAGTTTTTATCGAGTAATAACACACTTAAATTTTCATACTGGCCAGCTCCCAATAACTAAAACTTCTTATGTGGTTTGGTTTAATTCCTACTTGTCATTTCCTCCATATTGCGTAGAATTACCGTTCCAGAATGTGTTCCTGTCGCTCGAGCGAAAATCTTCTTCATCATGTCTCAGAGTATGAATATTGCTGCCAAAAGGTCTTGAGGTACCCGCATGTGAGCCCTGTTGATTTGAGGAATACCGATTGCGTGAAGTTTCTGCTTCTCCCCTCAACAAAGAGCTCTGGGCGCCAGGTTTCGAACCTGCATGGTGAAAAAAGAGGAATAAACTTTTATCTCAAGTTCGGCAGCTGAAGAAAAAAATAGCATTTTGAGACTCTGAATGCATACAGAAGAAATATGAAATATGATAAATCAACTTAAGCACACTGCGGAATAATGTGGAACCAGCATCGTAATTAGATTAAAGGAGATACTGTGATCTCTCCTAAGACTTTGCATAATTGCAGGGACCTCCCATCCTCTTCTTAAAATTACAAAAATCTCACCTCTGAGTTTACATTGTTAATGTTTAGTACAATATAAACCCCCCCTTTGGGAGAGCTGCACACGTAAATCGTAATGCATGTTGAACTGAGAGGGGGTGTCTTGCAACTTGTAAATTAGGAGAGGACATTTTTGTAATTTTAAAAAATAAAGGGGAGATGCCTGTAATTATGCAAATTCTTAAGGGAGGTCCCAAAAATTAACACCTACATTAAATAAACTGGATAATTACTCCATAGATAGCAACTATATCTATCGAATATTACTGTGTTTAGTTCAATATTATCATAATTAATTAAACAGTTTAATTTATCCAATATTAGAAGCTAAACCAATTGCATGCAAGTGGAGGGGCTCAAGATATATATTGTATGCACAAGGTTATATGACTTTTCCAAGGCGAGACTCTATCTTAACGAATCCCTCATGAGTAGTCTTAGGCCTTTAATATGTGTATTTTTTATTTGAATAGCATGAGAGCAAGCCATTAACCTTAACCTGCTTTGATGTCAGATTAGAACTTAGCATCCAGCTACGTGGAGAGGCCGGAAATCTATATTAAGTGCACAAGGTTATATGAGCTCTCCCTAAACCCTAAACATCTAGAAAGGTCAATAGTAATTTTCAATTTGTGATTTGCATGTTTTTTCAATAAAATACTGAAATAAAAGAGGATGTCTGACCAATGTAAAGAAAGTATTTTGATACCTTTGTATAAGAACAAAGGAGATATACAAAATTGTGTTAATTATAGAGAAATTAAGGCTTCATTTGTTTTAGCGGTGGCGGGTCGATCCTGCGGGTGGAAACGGAGAGTTCGAACCGGAGGGGGGAGGTGGCGGCTCCAAACGGAGCTTTTTGGGGCGTTTCTCAAGCCGGGCGGGTGGAAACGGAGCAAACGCCGCCGAAGGTTCATTTGTTTACCCTCCTTCCGGCGGCGTTTGCCCAAAACGGAGTTGCGAAACGCCCAAACAAATAGAGCCTAAATAGTCATACCATAAAACTATGAGAACGAGTAATAGAAAGAAGAGTAAGAAGAGAATAGCATCTCGGAGAATCAATTTGACTTCATGCCAGGGCGGTCAACTATGGAAGCTATACATCTCTTGAGGAGACTCATTAACAACTACTGAGAAAAAAAACAAGATTTGCATATGTTGTTTATTGATCTTCAGAAGGCTTATGATAGAGTTTCAAGAGAGATCTTATGGAGTCTTAGAAAAGAAAGATATAAATGTATCATATATTGACATAATCAAAGATATGTATACAAATTCAGTGACAAGGGTGAGGACATCTGGAGGATTAACAAAGGAATTCACTATCATCGTTAGCTTACATCAAGGTTCAGCTTTAAGCCCTTATCTCTTTTCCCTTATCTTAGATGAGCTCACCGGACATATCCAGCAAGCAATACCTTGGTGTTTATTGTTTGCGGATGATATCGTTTTGGTTGATGAGACACGCGAGGGTGTAAACGCAAAACTTGAATCTTGGTGAGACGCTTTAGAAAAAAAGAGTTTTAGATTGAGCATGGTAAAGACGGAGTATATGAAGCTTAAATTTAACAGTACAAAAAGGACGGATGACTTCGTTATTAAGTTGGGTGGTCAAGATATTTCCCGTAATGAGTGTTTTAAATATCTTGGATCGATAGTTCAAAAAAATGGAGGTATTGATAAAAGATGTGATACATAGAATCCAAGCGGGTTGGTTGAAGTGGAGAGGCGTGTCAGAGATCTTATGTGAACGTAAAGTACCATTAAAACTTAAGGGCATGTTTTACCGTACTGCAATTAGACCAGCGATGCTCTATGGTTCTGAGTGTTGGGTGGTGAATTGTGTACATGAGCAAAAAATGGGAGTTGCGGAGATGAGAATGCTTAAGTGGATGCGTGAACACACGAGACTGGATAAAATTAGGAATGAATGTATCAGGGATAAGACAGGAGTAGCGCCAATTGCAGAGAAAATGTGAGAAGCTCGACTAAGATGGTTTGGACACGTACAAAGGAGACCATTAGAGGCACTTGTTAGGCGTTGTGAGAGTCTAGTCATTAGGCATGTTAAACGAGGGAGGGGTAGACCAATAAAGACTTGGAATGAAACTATAAGGAAAAATATGATGTACTTAGGCATTAGTGAGATTATGACAAAAGATAGGGAACAATGGCGACAATGGATCCATATAGCTGACCCCGCTACAGTGGGATAAAGACTTGAGTGTTGTTGTTGTTTATGTTCTTACTAATAGATAATCAGCCATCTAAACTTAACAAGCATACATAGATTTCATTAAGGTAGGACTAAAATAATATATATGAAATTACTATTTAAAGATGGTCATGCAAAACTAATGACATCATAAAAAGTTTCATAGAAAATGAAATTACTATTTAAAGATGTTCCTGTAAAACTATTTACATATGACATGTTTCATAGAAAACATCAGTAAGAGGACACTAAAAATCAGTAAACTCACCTTGCTCCCATAAATCATCATCTGGTGCTTGTTCATAACTTGTTGAGCCACTGTTACCACCAAAATAGGAGAAGGGGTTAATGTAGGACACTGCTCTTTTTATATATCCAAAGTAACCTATTGTATTGTCATTAGAAGAAGATGAATTTGTAGCAGTTTGAATGCCACTTGAGGACAACAATCCTTTTTGAATGACAATTAATGCCTGCCGTCCACTAAACCCTAATTCAGACAAAGTTTTGTTCATTTCTGCAGCAAAAAAGATCAGCCCTAGAGATTCAGTAAAAAATATCTTGAATTCCTGCCTCAAATAAATGAAGAGCAGGAGGATTTGTATATATACTGCTGAAATAATATATATTTACATATTTAATGCTCAAATTAATCTCATCATAAACCTTCAACATACATTAACTTCTATCATACTTATATAATTATCGTAAACTTTTTATGTGAAATATTCAAATAGGAGAAGGGGTTAATGTAGGACACTGCTCTTTTTAGATATCCAAAGTAACCTATTGTAGTGTCATTAGAAGAAGTTGGATTTGTAGCAGTTTGAATACCATTTGAGTACAACAGTCCTGTTTGAATGACAACTAATGCCAGTCGTCCACTAAACCCTAATTCAAACAGTTTTGTTCATTTCTGCAGCAAAAAAGATGAGCCCAAAAGATTCAGTAAAAAAAATATCTTGAATTCCTGTCTCAAATCCAAGAAGAGCAAGAGGATTTGTATATATACTGCTGAAATCATATATATTTACATATTTAATGCTTAAATTAATCTCACCATAAACCTTTAATATGCATTAACTCCTATCATACTTATATAATTATCATAAACTTTTGATCTGAAATATTCAAAATAATATTTAGGTGTTACATAAATAGAGATGTATTAGAAATATGGATCATCATTTACTGGATGGACCAACGGGGAAGAAAATGAGATGAAATAATAAAATGGGAAGTTCGATATGTAAACAGGAATTATTTAAAAGGTGTGTGCAGTTATTAAATAATAAATTAAATGTAGAATGCAGAACAGAAACCTCCAGCAAGAACAAATATTCTACTTTGCATAAACCAGTGTATACATGCATGCCACGCATACGAATAATAGAAAATTCAGTCTTGTAAAAGTCATGTGAGTCATCGTCATCATTAGCCTTATCCCAACTATTTTTGGTTGGCTTTTAGAGTCATCATTTTCCAGATGTTAATTATGAATGTTGCAAGAGGCGTTAAACATATTCTTTGCAAATAATTTGAACAATTGTTATGCATATTATCATAGGTCTACCATTTCTGCTTTATAAACTTTTGGAATGAAATTTACTTACTCCTATTATGCATGCATACTCTACAAATAAACTTAGTGGATATTGATTGTCTAAGCCAAAAAGATCTAAAAACAAATATGGTGTATAATAAATTCATTCTTTAGGAAAAACATCCATAATACTTGTAATGTAAAGCTATGTATTCTGACCAGCTTTTATTTGTTTTACATCAATCTAATAATTTGACAGAAGAAGGGGACAACAGACTGGAGGAAGAAGTGGACAAGCGAGCTTGGAGTGTGCATTCGCAACGAACAAGACAGGAGGCCCCAACAACCACAGAGAATGACATAGTCCCGGATGCCGGCCTTAAGTTATTTCCAGCTTTGAGTGTTCAATTCCTGCAATGGTAAGTTTATTTTGTCTTCAGTATTTATTTGCATGCCCCTAGATATTAGGGCATACGGATTGTATGTGTGAAACTCTTTATGATTGGTAACTTGGAATTAAGAGCCTAGGGCTTTTGAGGATTCTTCCTTGGCATTACTCATCTTCACCCTCTCCTCCCCTTTTCCTTCCTCTAATCTGCCTGCTGAACACTGAAGGGGTAACATTAATTTTGCCTTTTTTAGACACATAAACCCTAGATATCGGGTTCCGGCGAGCCAACCTCACCGTGAAAGCATGCATCCGCACTTCCACCTAAGCACATCGTCCCCTCCAAGCCCGAGTAGGCATGTTGGGTGCCCAAATTAACCTCCAGCAACCGATATTCGGCAGCTCGCAGCTACAATGCAACTTGAACAATCACCAATCACTACTGGCAGGCACTACACATGCAATACCAGACACACGAATCAACATCATTGAGAGTCCCTCACTGCCTCACATGCTATCTTGAGAGCAATGAAAAATTAATGTCATCGAAGCAATCCACCTTGCAATGAATCGATGCTCGGGGTGGAGCAACTCCAATAATCGATAGCCCCAACTCTCTAGTGTTTGCAAATAAGCAGCAGGGGTAGGTTCTCTCCTCGCTCCCGTTTACGGAATCCTCATCTAATTCTGAAGATGGGAGCGGGCCATTCTCCCCTCGACGAGAGCTCCTCTCGACAGATTGTTGCTCGCGTCGTATGCTTCCGCCTGTGACACAATGATCCCACTGACCGCTGCTCTTCTCCTGCGATCTCGTTCATCGTCCTGCTCTCATCTGCGTTGCTGTCGCAGATCGTCGACGACGATCCTAGTCCATGTTCCATGTTCCCGTCAAGCGGTTGTTGCGTTTGTTCCTCTCTTTCGGTCCCGTCGGGCATCATGTCCACATTCCTGTGTTGCTGCTCTGGATGATGTTCAAGCCCCTATTGTTGTTGCATCTGAGCCTACTCTTCCTTCCGGTCGAGATTTTGGATGCTCTCGGTGCTCCCTTTTTTGGTTGAGCTCCTCTTCCATTGTTGTTCTCCTGCAGCTCTTCTGGCTCAGTCTCTCTGCTCCCCGAGGATATGGATTCCGCTGCCCGTTTCTCATGTCGTTGAAGGTGTTGTAGTATTTTTTGTTGTTTTTTTTAATTTTTTTGTGTTGTGTTATTGTTGGCTTTGTTACTTTGTTGTTAGTGTCTTCATGCAATCTATGCCTATATGCACATGTTCTACGTGAGTGTACATCACGGCCTCCAAGCGTAGTCTATGCCTTCATGCTTCCACTGAGGGGAAGTGTTTGTGATAACGGCGACTCAAATGCCTCTTTCCCGACTCCTGTGTTAGTCACGCATGGCCTCCAGGAGTAGCCTATGTCTTAATGCACATTATCCATGTGAGGAGTGTTTGTGATAACAGCAACTCGGATGCCTCTTTCCGACTCCTGTCTTAGTCACGCATGACCTCCAGACATATTTTGTCTGTTGTTTGTGTCACAACATTTTTTTCTTCGATTTGAGGTAGGGTTGGTTTGTCCTTTGTTACTTGACCTGATTTCAGCTACGGGAGCATCCAACATGGTCGGTTTGTGGACCAACATCGTGTAGCTTATGCCGGTTGAAGTATCCTCGATGACACAAGGTTGGTCCTCAGAGGATGCAGTTTTAGTCCCACGTTGCCAACCATCTTTACCTCTCCTATGTTGTGTCCAAGCTGGATATTTCCCCTCCAGCTTGAGGAGGAGTGTTAGAGATATTAATATTTGAGTATTATTAATGTTTAGGTGTTTAGTCCGATACCGCCTATCAGTTTTTTGCGTCTTGTCGTAATGTTATAAATTACTCCCTGTATGGATGAATAATATTATATATTTTCACTTTTTTACAGCCACCAATCGAGGCCACATGGGTCAACCGTAACGATTTTCGCAACCCATCCCAAGAGTTCTTCCTTGAGTACAAGGCACATTTACCAGACATGACTATTGTTACGAAAGAAGGGGGAAACATACCTAAAGAGGAGACAGACACACGAGCTTGACGTGTGTACTCATAATAGAAAGCATGAGAGGCCCCGGTGACCGCGGAGAATGACGACGAATAATCCTGAGGGCAGGCCTTATGTTACTTTCGGCTTACAATGTTTAAATCCTACAATTGTTGTTTTATTATGTTTTCAATATTTACTATTGTGGAGAAAACTTGAAACTTGTATATACTTTCTCAAAAATCAAATACAAGGTATGAATACACATTTATAGGAGGGAGAAAGAGAGAAGAGATCCTTATACATGATGTAGGACTAAAGAGGAGAGAAGAAAAATAAACAAATGGGCTCCATCATGGGCCTCTTTACATAGATTTTTCCAACACTCCCCCGCAAGATGGAGCGTACAAGTCATAGGCACCCAGCTTGGACAGGAACTGATAAAATAGGGTACTTGGTAGGGCCTTCGTGAGGATATCAACAACTTGTTCAGTACCCGGAACATGCTTCAATTCTATCTTCTTCATTTGAACTTTCTCCCAAATAAAGTGACAGTCAACTTCAATATGTTTTGTCCTTTCATGGAAGACCAGATTCTTTGTTATGTGTATAGTCGCTTGGCTGTCACATAATAGGATGGCTGGTGAGGGAAGTTTTACTCCTAGATCGGCGAGGAGACTTTCAAGCCATGTGAGCTCAGAGACAACAGATGTCATCGATCGATATTCTGCTTCAGCTGAGGATCGAACAACCACGGCTTGTTTCTTACTCCGACAGGTAACAAGATAACCTCCAAAATAATTACAAAAACCACTGGTTGAGTGTCAATCATCCAAGGAACTAGCATAATCTGCATCAGAATACGCAACCAACGTTGGAGTAGAGGATAAGGTTTTGTGTACCATCCCTTGACCCGGAGCTGTTTTAAGATATCTTAGGATGCGTTTAACGACTTGAAAGTGAAATATTCGAGTAGCATGCATAAACTGGCTGACAACCCCAACAACAACAAACGATATATCCGGTCTTGTGACCGTTAGGTAGATTAATTTTCCAACAAGTCATCGACAGTATTCAGGATTTTGGAGAAGAAGATCTGTATCGGAAGCATGTGCACACAGCTTATGATTTGCATCCATTGGACTAGTAGTCGGCTTGCATCCAGAGTAGCCAGCATCTTGAAGTAGATCAGGGCAGTACTTCCGTTGGACAAGTCCATCCGGACGTCTCGCGACCTAAAGATCAAGGAAGTATCGAAGCTGCCCCAGATCTTCTGTTTGAAAGACGGAGCTAAGATGTTGTTTGAACTCTTGGATTTCCTTTGAATCATCTCCAGTGATTAAGATGTCATCAACATATACTAACAGAAGAACCGTTCGTGTTGTCTGATGTCGAGTGAACAGAGAGAAGTTTGTTGAGCTCCGAGTAAAGCCGACTTACCGAACTGCCTTACTGAACCTGTCAAACCATGCCCGGGGGGATTGTTTGAGACAATAGATGGACTTCTTAAGATGACAAACTAGGGACTCCCCGGTGGTCTCAAACCCGGGAGGTTGCTACATGTAGATTGTTTCCTGGAGCTCGTCATTCAAAAACGCATTCTTGATATCCAGTTGATGTAAGGGTCAGTGACGATGCGCAGCCACGGAGAGGAGGACACGAACGGTGTTGAGTTTGGCTACTGAAGAGAATGTTTCCTCATAATCGAGACCTTGTTGTTGGGTGAAGTCATGAGCCACCAGTCGGGCTTTCAGACGGCCAATTGTCTCATCAGGAGCATGTTTGATGACAAAAACTCATTTACACCCAACATGCGTCTTGTCGGTAGGTAGAGGTACCAGGTTCCATGTCTGGTTAGCCCAGAGAGCAGACATTTCTTCTTCCATGACTGCCCGCCAGCTAGGATGTTGGAGAGCCTCCTGCACAGAGTTAGGTATAGAAATCGAGGATAATTAAGTGGCAAATGTTTGAAGCTATGGGGATAGGCGATGTAAGGATACATAATTTGTCATGTGATAAGCAGTTGATTCTGGTGTCGGATCAGCAGGACGCGGAGCGGCAGAAGTTGAAGCCGACTGCATTGGGGCAAAGGGACCAAGGATGGCGACGAGTGTAGACATGTATAAGAGGCGGCTTGGGAAGAGCGGGAGTCCGGTCAGGAATTGGTGGTGGTGGAGTGGTAACGGGTATGACAGGTCGTAGGATGGGTGGTGGTAGAGGAGTTGGATCTGGAGCGAAGAAGAAAGGAATATCCTCCTGAAAGGTAACATCAGCAGAAACAGTCACCTTGAGGGTAGCAGGAGAGTAGCCCACGTAGCGTTTCTGAGTTCGTGAATAGCCAACGAAGATGTGCTTGGCCGCCCGGGGATCCAACTTGTTTGTGGACGGACCAAGAATGTGAACGTAGCAAGTACAACCAAATATGCGGGGTGTGAGAGAGAATGCCGGAGTAGAGGGGAACAGGAGGCTGAACGAAGTGGCATTGTGGAGTATGGGGAAGAGGAAACGGCTAATCAGATAGCATGTCGTTGAAAACGCAAAGTTCCAATAAGCATTGGGGACCTGCGTGTGAAGCATGAGAGAGTGAGCAACATCAAGCAGATGTTGATTCTTACGTTCCGTGATTCCGTTTAGTTGTAGGTTATAGGCACACGATGTTTGGTGAATGATCCCAAATTCAGAGCACCGATTCGCAAATTAGTGGCTAGTGTATTCGCGAGCATTATCGATGCGAAGAGTTTTGATGTTCGCGGAGAATTGCATGCGGGTCTCAAGGATGAATGCCTGAAAGACACGGGGAAGCTCGGAGCGATCACGAAGTAAATATAGTCACGTCATCCGAGAATAATCATCAATAAAAGTTAAAAAATAGCGATACCCAGAAAGGCTAGTGATTTTGTACAGACCCCAGACATTGGAGTGTACTAAAACAAAAGGAACAGAGCTCCGAGTACAATGAGATGGAAAAGATGAACGGGGTTGTTTGCCGAAAATAGAAGATTCGCACTGAAAAGGAGGAAGAGATACATCTGGTAGAGTCTTCTGGAGGACCGGTAGAGGGGCATGCCCAAGACGCTGATGTCAATCGACAGAGAATAGTAGGAGAGTCATCAAGAAGATAGAGCCCGTTCTGCAGTCGTCCCTTACCAATGATATTCCGCGTCCGTCGATCCTGTATTAGAAAAGGTGTAAATGTTACGGAGCAATTCAAATCGGTACTGAGGCGACTAACAGAAAGTTAAATTAAACGGGGAGCCCGAAACATGAAAAGTCGAGCGTAAGGGATAGAGAAGAAGTGAGAGGGATATCAGCAGAGCCGGAGACCGGAACAGTGTCCCCATTGGTCACTGTGATACACTTAGGATGAGCAGAATCCAAGTACTGATGTGGCCACAGTGAGATTATGTGATGAATGGCACCTGAATCCACTATCCAGTGCGGTCTAGTGGAGAGACAAGCAATACCTTCATTTGAGATGGAGGCAGCGGAGGCAACGGAGGCAGGTGGGTGGCTGAGCAGACTGTGAAGTTGTTGGAGCTGAAGTCGGACCTCTTCAAGGTCAGTACGAGTGACAGATGAGTCGTTGGCAGCAATAGAGGCAAGCGGACGAGGAGAAAGCCCAAGCTTGTGGTAGCAAGTGGCCTCAAGGTGGTCGTCCTTATCGCAGAAGAAACACTTAGGTCATGGTCGGCCACCCCGACCTCTGCCCCGAGAACCTAAATGTCCCCCACGAGCAGGAGGAGGGAGAGACAGTAAGGGCGCAGAAGTCTGCTGAAGGAGGGCCGGTGACGAAGGTCCAGAACTGTCAGGAGGTGGTAAGACCTTGAGCAACATGAAGCACACATCAGATAGTGACAGAGTAGCAGCAGAGGAGAGGATTTGAGCTCGAACGCTCTGAAGATGAGGCGGGACACGAGTCATCATCATGGCAACATCGACTTCATTTTGGGCACGTTGGGCAGCAAGATCCATCGTAGGGGGCTGATGTTGAATCCAGGCTTCAACCAGAGTCTTAGCCCGAGTAACAAAGGAGGTGAGGTCGGCGGCCACGCCAACGTCAAGAGTCTGAAGATCTGTTATGATGTCATACAGGTGCTGTAAACTACCTTTGTCGGAATAGAGAGAATGGAGCTCATCCCACATCGCCTTAGCTGTCTCGTGATACATGGTCATGCAATAAGGTTCGCCATCAAGAGAGTTGAGGAGCCAAGTCTGAACTCGACCATCGTTGCGCAACCAGTCTTCAGTAGGAGCAGCGGGAACAACTTGGGTCAAGTGATGTAGAAAGCCGTTGGACTGAAGAACTCGGCGAACAAAGTGCACCCACTCCACAAAGTTCTTTTTCCCGACTAAAGAAATAGTGTTGATCCGTAATTCATCTCGGAGTTTAGGAACAAGGGACGGGCGGTCTGCACGAGAGGAAGTCGCATGTCTTGGTAGAATCAAGAGAAGACGCCATGGCAAGGCGGTTAGGAGGCTAGACCGGCGGCGAGTAGACTAGCGAATAGAGAGGAGATCGCGCAAGCAGACCAGGCGATCAGAATAGCGAGCAGAAAGAGGTCGCACGGTAAACCGCGGGAGAAGACCAGGCAGAGAGGAGAAGCCGCCGCGACTAGAGAAGAGGAGAAGTCGCACGGTCACAGTGACAACACACCATCGGCAAGGAAGAGTCTGCGACCAAGATGCAGAGCCCACAACAGAGAGGAGAAGTCGCAGCGATTAGGGAAGTCGCAACGACCAAGTAGCGAATAAATCGCGAGAGAAGACCGCACGGTCACGGTGACAACACACCAGCGGCAAGAAAAGAGGCCGCGGACAAGATGCGGAGCCCGCAGCGGTTAGAGAAGCCGCAACGACTAGAGAAGTCGCAGCGAGAAGAAAGCGGAGACCGCAACGAGAAGGTGAGTAGACAAGCACGCGGCGAGAAGACAAGCACACGGCGAGAAGGAGAGAACGTGGCAGCAAGGCGAGTAGACAAGGAGATCGTGTAAGGAGACCGCGACGAGTAAAAAAAGGAGCAGGTAGACAGGAAGAAACCGCGCGGTTAGATGGGGAAGGGGAAATGGCCCCACCTGACAGAGAAAGAGAATTATAAGAGGGTCAAGAGGAAGAGGAAGAAAGGGAGGTGGAAGCCACGAGAGAGAGCAGAAGGAGGAGCAGTTATAGAAGACTTAACTGCGTGGGAAGCAGCGGTTAGAGAAGGCTTAACCGTACGGGAAGCAACGGTTAGAAAAGGCTTAACCGAACGGGAAGCAGCGGTTAGAGAAGGCTTAACCGCACGGAGGACCTTTTTCCCTCTGATACCATGTGGAGAAAACCTGAAACTTGTATATACTTTCTCAAAAATCAAATACAAGGTATGAATACACATTTATAGGAGTGAGAAAGAGAGAAGAGATCCCTATACATGATGTGGGACTAAAGAGGAGAGGAAAAATAAACAAATGGGCTCCATCATGAGCCTCTTTACATAGGCTTTTCCAACAACTATTATGCTTATGGATGTTAGGGTTTAATTAAGGATTGTGTTAGGGGAGAAACTACAAAGGAGCAACTAAGAGAGGAAGATCCAGGGATTAAGAGAGGATTTAGGGTTAGGAGGGAGAAGGAGGCTACCTGATTATACTCTGCATAAACCCCGAAAGGGGGCTGCCCGGATATATTTATATCCGGGCCCGGAAGGGCCGGCCGGCCCTTCCCAAAGGGGCTGAACCCGCCTGGTTCAGCCCCTGGCAGGCCGATTCACTGATTGGGGGCTGAACCGGAAGGTTCAGCCCCGTTGTTTAGCGCATTCTTGCTCCTCCGAACATAGTGGCGACCCGTAAAGCGTAGCGCGGGCGTAACATTCCTCTCCCCATCAAGAACCAACTTGTCCGCAAGGTGGTAATCCGGGTAGAGCTCCTTGAAGTCGAAGAAGTCTACCCAAGAGTTGTGTGCTGCCGGCAGATTCTTCCACTGTACCAAGAGCTCGGGCCGGTATTCCGTGCCCCGAATCTTCCACCTGTGCCGTAAGATATCCTCAGGGAGCGGACGCAGCTCGCCCGCAGGCGTAACCTCGGGTAAGAAAGAACTTGGCTGGACATGCGGACCCAACTTCCGCTTGAGCAAAGAGACATGAAAGGTAGGATGAATGCGGGAATCGGCCGGTAACGCCAACGTATAAGCCACCGGCCCCACCCGGCTGAGGATCTGAAAGGGGCCGTAGTAGCGCGGAGAAAGCTTATGGTTGCCACGACGAGCCACAGACAACTGCCGGTATGGCTGGAGCTTGAGAAAAACTTCATCTCCCACGGCGAACTCCCGCTCTGTGCGGTGCTTGTCCGCCTGGGACTTCATGCGTTCCTGTGCCAGGCGGAGGTTCTCCCGAAGAGTGACTAACATACGATCCCGATCCAGAAGAGCCCGATCCACCGCCGGAAGGGCAGTGCTGCCAGGCTCATAACTGGCCAAGGTCGGAGGAGGGCGGCCGTAAACCACCTCAAATGGCGTCATCCGGCTGGCGGAATGATATGACGTATTGTAACAGTACTCTGCCCAGTGTAACCAATCCGGCCAACTCCGAGGCTCATCCATCACAAAGCAACGAAGATATGTCTCGACACCCCGATTGAGGACCTCCGTCTGACCGTCCGACTGCGGATGATTGGCCGTGCTGAAGTGTAAGCGGGTACCCTGCAACCTGAAGAGCTCCCGCCAGAACCCACTGACGAAGGTAGGATCGCGATCCGAAATAATGGCCCGAGGAAGGCCATGCAGGCGAACAATGTCCCGAGCAAAAAGCGCGGCTACAGACTCCCCGGTATACGGATGGCTGAGGGCCAGAAAATGGCCGTACTTTGAAAGCTTATCCACGACCACCAAAATGACGGACTTGCCTTTCGACTTAGGCAGCCCATCGATAAAATCCATGGAAACTGTGTCCCAAATAAGCTGCGGAATATCCAATGGCACGAGGAGCCCGGCCGGAGAAGAAGTCTCATATTTCTGTCGCTGGCAGATGTCACAGTGGCGAACAAACTGCTGAATGTCCCGCCGCATGCCGGCCCAAAACACGTTGGCGCGCGCCCGCTGGAGGGTCCGGAGCACCCCCGCATGGCCGCCGGTGGGAGAGGAGTGGAACTCATGCATCAGAACCGTCTTCCAAGCTGAATCGGCGGGAACGACCACCCGTCCCCGATAGTATAGCCGGCCGTTACACAAGTGATAGCCGGTCGGCCCCGGCTCGCCCCGCTGTAAAGAGTCCACCAATGGCCGAAGCGTGTCGGACCGCAACACTTCCTCCTGAATATCCTCCAAAGAGTCAATCAACGGTCCCGAAATATTGGAGAGAGCAGCTCCTAGAAGACGAGAGAGGGCATCGGCGACCACATTCTCTTTGCCGCGGCGATACACAATCTCATAATCGTAGCCCAGAAGCTTGGTAACTCATTTTTGCTGTAGAGGCGAAGAGACCCGCTGGTCCAAGAAGTGCTTCAGACTCTGGTGGTCCGTCTTGATCTTAAAGTGCCTGCCCAACAAATAGGGCCTCCATACCGCCACCGCGTGAATGATGGCCAACATCTCCTTCTCGTAGGCCGAGAGGCCCAAGGTACGAGGAGCCAGGGCCTTGCTGTAGAAGGCTATTGGCCGTCCCGCCTGCATCAAAACCGCCCCGATGCCAACCCCCGACGCATCGGTCTCCAGAACGAACTCCTTCGTGAAATCGGGTAGGGCAAGCACGGGTGTGGAGGTCATGGCCCGTTTGAGGGCCTGAAATGCCTCCTCCGTCTCCTCAGTCCAAGAAAAGGAATCCTTCTGCAGCAGCTGGGTCAAGGGCCGGGCTATCTTTCCATAATCCTGGACAAACCGTCGGTAGTACCCGGTGAGGCCCAAAAAACCCCGCAAGGCCCGGACTGTCACCGGTCGCGACCAGGACTGCATACTCTGAATCTTTCGTGGATCGGCTCGAACACCCTGACCGGAAACCAAATGGCCCAAATACTCCACCTCCTCCTGCCCGAAGGAACACTTGGAACGGTTGGCATAAAGATGGTGTTGGCGGAGTCTCTCAAGGACCTGCCCCACGTGGTGCACGTGGTCCTCCCAGGTGGTGCTGTAGATAAGGATATCATCAAAGAAAACCAGGACGAATTCCCGCAAAAAATCTCTGAAGATCTCGTTCATGTTGGCCTGGAATGTCGCAGGCCCCCCAGTCAGTCTGTTGGCCATAACCAGAAACTTATAATGGTCGTCATGCGTCCGGAACGTCGTCTTATGAACATCCTCCTGAGCCATCAAAATCTGATAATAGCCGGAACGAAGATCCAGCTTGGTGAATCGTTGCGCCCCATGCAGTTCATCCAGTAACTCTTCGATGTGAGGAATCGGGAAATTATCTTTGACAGTAGCGCCGTTCAACGCCCGGTAGTCCACGCAGAATCTCCAAGACCCGTCTTTTTTCTTGACCAGAATGATAGGAGCCGAGAAGGAGCTCGTACTCGGCCGAATGATGCCGGCTTCCAGCATCTCGCGGACACTCCGTTCAATCTCCGCCTTTTGCACGTGTGGGTAACGGTACGGCCGAACATTCGTCGGCTCGGCATCCGCCTTGAGCGGAATACGGTGGTCGCGAAACCGCGGTGGTGGCAAAGTACGTGGCTCCTGAAAAACATCAGCATAATCTGTCAGAAGTAACTGTAACTGAACCGGTACCTCAGAAGGCGTGGAATTGCCGGTCTGGACCTCCCGAAGGACCGCCATCAGCTGTCCGTCCCCGCTCAACCGCTGCAAGCTGCGAAGAGAAACCTCCTTAACAGGAGAAGACATGATCCCTGGCAGGCAAAACTGTTTTTCTCCGTGCCCAAACTCCATAGTCATTTGTTTCCAGTCAAACGTCACCCGCTGTAACTGGCGCAACCACTGAACTCCCAGCACCATGTCTGAGCCCCGAATAGGTAACAGGTAAACGTCAGTCCTTCCCACATAGTCATGTATCCGCATTTCCACTCCCCGCAGCACCCCCTCGCACTGCAGCCGGCTGCCATCCGCCACCATAACGTGAAAGGCAGCTCCCCTGTCAATCACGTGCCCAACTCGTCGTGCCACATCGGGATGTATGAAGTTGTGGGTACTCCCACTGTCCACCAGAATGGTAACTCTTTCTTGGGCAATCCAGCCCGCCAGCCGCATAGTAAGCGGGGGAGCGCAACCCTCAAGAGCATGTATAGAAACCCCGAACTCAATTTCCTCCACATCTACCTCCAGCTCCTCATCCGGAGCCAGCTCTTCCGCGTCTTGATGCAACATGAACACCTGTATCTTCTGGCATTTATGACCTGGCACAAACTTCTCGTCGCAGTTAAAGCACAGACTCTTCTCCTTTCGAGCGGACAACTCACTCCAAGATAACCGAGTCACAGTCGGCTTGGTACCCGTAGGCTGCTCCCGTCGTGCTGCGGTCGCAGGAGTCAAAGTCGGCCTACTCATGGTGCGAGCCCTCTGCCGGGTGAACCTCTCCTCCTGTATACGAGCCAAGGTAATCGCATGGTTCAATGATCGAGGCATGAGTGCTTGCACCTCGTCTCGAATGTGCTCCTTGAGACCAGATATGAAACAGCTGTAGAGTGTCCGCTCTGACCACTGAACCCGATTTGCCAACTTCTCGAACTCCGTACGATACTCCATCACCGACCCTTTCTGACGAAGCTTCTGAAGGAGGGCCTCAAAGTTCTCGTACTCCAACGGGCCAAACCTGGCCGAAAAACCCTCCACAAATTCCCCCCAAGGTACGTACTCCCTTCCTCGCAGGAACCACTGCGTCCACTGGAAAGCGTCGTCCTTCAAATGGAAGGACGCTAACTGCACCCACTGGCCTTCAGGCACTTCCTGGTATTGGAAAAATAGTTCCACCTTTTGGATCCACTCCAAGGTGTCGCCGCCCTCGAACTCCGGAAAGTACATCCGAGTTAATCCGGGAGTTAATCGGTGTCCCCCCTGACCTCCTTCCCGTCTTGCGGGCTCCCCTTGCTCGAAACCGCCGTAGCCTTGATGCGGACCTGCTCCCCAAGGAGGGGGTTGTGGCTGGCCGCCCCATCCTTGGCCAAAACCGGCCACTCCCGGTGCCCCAAATCCACGAGGAGGAGGGAGGAGCCCTCCCCTTGGCTGTCCCGTACCCTCGGGTGGCCGCCGAACCCCACCCGGGTCCTCCCAGCCCCGGCGCCCCTGGCCGCGACCCAGTCCGGGCTCGCCGAACCCGCCTGCCGCGAATCCGGGCGGGATCGGACCCGCGAAGCCACCCTGCAGTGCTGCCGAGCCCCCTGCTGGCCCGTACGCCGCCCATCCAGGCCCACCGGACCCCCCTGCGCCGATTCCAGGCGGAGTCGGACCCGCCAGGCCGCCGTACGCGGCTGCCGAACCTGCGCCGGGTGGATTTCCGCCGATTCCGCCGAGTTCCGCACCCGATCCGGCCGAATCCTCACTAGCCGGCCCTTTTCCTTTCAACAACGCCTTCAACTCCTCCATCCGGGCCTCCATCCGCCCTTCCATGGCCGCCATCGAATCGGTTAGGCCAACAACGCTCTCCTCTAGGGTTTCAATCCGTGAGGACTCCTCTTGAGTGCGAGTGGTCACCATGGACGAAGGCTCTGATACCAAATGTTAGGGGAGAAACTACAAAGGAGCAACTAAGAGAGGAAGATCCAGGGATTAAGAGAGGATTTAGGGTTAGGAGGGAGAAGGAGGCTACCTGATTATACTCTGCATAAACCCCGAAAGGGGGCTGCCCGGATATATTTATATCCGGGCCCGGAAGGGCCGGCCGGCCCTTCCCAAAGGGGCTGAACCCGCCCGGTTCAGCCCCTGGCCGGCCGGTTCACTGATTGGGGGCTGAACCGGAAGGTTCAGCCCCGTTGTTTAGCGCATCCTTGCTCCTCCGAACATAGTGGCGACCCGTAAAGCGTAGCGGGGGCGTAACAGATTGTTTGTGTGAAATTATGTGTATGCTTGGTTACTTGAAATCAAGAGTCGAAGGCTGGCCTTGGAGGTTCCTCCTAGGAGTTTCTCATCATCTCCTCTTCTCCGTTCAGTGTACACTACCAAAATATTAACATATCATCCATTGGAAAATGGAAACCTTGATATAAGAATCTATAATCAATAATTTGAAGAACTCAAAATGCAACTCAATACCTACAAATCTAGAGCTTATATAATATAAATGATAAAAAAAATCCAGATCATGATTTTTGAAGTACCTGCAACAGCATGCAGTTGCCACGATACTCCCAAAAAACATGGGAACAATTTAACTTTCAAACCTTTAAGACATTTTGAAAATTACAAGCTGGAAAAAAAGATGAAAAATCAACCTATATACCTTCTTCACTGAATACTTTTCGAGGATAAGGAATAGCTATATCATATGAACCCAGGCTGATGTCATGGTTGTCATCCACATAGTTTTTCACTGACCCCAATCTATCAGTAAGATTGAACTTCTCTTGAAGACTAGATCCACTAGGCATACGAATACTAAGATGGATTGTGGTGGACTTCATAGTGTTTTCCCTCTCCATGATTTCTTTAGGTGCAGAGCTTGTTCCTTCCGGCGCATAAGTAGCATTTATTTTAGAAGATCTTTGAATGGATAAATGGATAGACCCTTCTGGTTCTGCAGAGGATTTGGGTTGATTTTCATCGGACTGGTCTTCAAATTTTGGCATGTTTTCGGTCTCAGAATGCAAGATTTCGGTTGTTTCATTCTCTTTGTTCTCGCTGTCTTCCATATAGACCTTCGCTGCATTAGCAGCATCCAGCTGCAATGGTCTATCGTCCTCACTGATATCCTTCCCCTAAAAGATCAAATGTAACATACAACTACTTCATCGCTAAGGTGACATTGAGAGTAAGAAATTGATCAAAATAATCCATTTACAATTAATTTAGGATGTATTCATTTTAAACATATATTCTACTTTCCTCCAAAATGATCCACATAATTACCGAGATATGACCATTGCAGTCCTTCCATTATACATTCTGTTGATCTTAATGGCGAGGGAAAATAAGTACTTCCTTGGGTCGTGGAAGGTATCTTTTTCCCTTCATTCCATGGGTGAGCAATTTACAATGCTTTTTGATTGATTTTTGAACTTGGAAAGATCATAGTGGTCATATTTTGATTCTATGGACTATATTGGAGAAAACCAAAACACTGGCGTCAAAAATTAATACATCCTAAATAATCAGGACATTTATCATTTTATCTTGAGTGAATAAAATCACTGGCTTCATTATGAAAAATGTGATAGAGCAAATGAAAATGTGAAAGTAAAAGAGTAAAAAACGATTTTATGGAAATTTTAAAGGATAAAGCTCTTGAAAATTAAAAAGCACTAACCTGTTGCTCAACCAAAGTTTCAGGATCATTTGATGGCCCAGCTTCTACATTTAGGGCATATTTATCAGCTAAAGGTAATGGATCATGCAGGTTTGAGGATTCCCCTTGCTCAACTGGAAACGCATATGTGGATCTAGAACTTGAAGACTCGGTTTTTTTTGAGGCAAGTGCAACTGATAAAAGAGTTGCAGCAGTATCCTGCTTAGCATAGCAGACAAGATCATTGAAAGCTATTGAAATGCTAGGTCTTTCCTATCTAAGTTGGCGTAAGAAAATTGATGACGTTAAGATGAATGCGTAGAAAAACTATCAAAGTTGAATTACAAAATGATTATATTATAGAATTGAAAGGAGTAACATTTGTGGAAGATAAAGTATGCGAAAACAGACTTCAACGGTTTGGAGATGTATAATGAAAGGAAGAAAATGCATTACATAGATGAGCATATAGAATTAGTGCCGAAGGATTACAAAAGATAAGCGATAAACTAAAGGTAAGCTGGAAAAAAGTTCAAAATTACTTGGATAGATTACACTACACATGTCAAAATTAACTGAAAGCAAATGAAAAATGAAGATCCATAATCCAAGTCGATTGATGGCAATGATGATGAAAACTATGATGATGATGGATGCTATTGAGATACTGTTACGGGTCTACTTCCGCAACAACGGTAACTTGCCGGAGTAGTGGCCGGAGTCGTAGATGACGGTGGTGGAGGATACAACGGAGCCCTTGCCGCGGCTGCCTAAGCGGGGTTGCTCGTTAGAGGAGAGAGTCATCAAGATCTCACAACGAGGGGGGGGGATTAGAACTTCGTTCATTGATAACATCATACAACACTCTAAGGGTCCATTTATAGAACCTCCGGGACACGCCCGTAAATACATGAGGATGCATAAAATATTAAAATACACTAATATAATAAGACTCGACTCCTAATACAACTCAATACACATAATATGATAAATGGAGAAGGATCTGAAACCGATCTGTAACATTTCATCCTCCCTCGAAATCGAGCTTTCCCTCAAGCTCGAACTTCACGTGGATGACCGTATCATCTCGTATCTTGATCTCTCTCCAAAATAGCGTCTGGAGGTGTACCGTGTCGTTGGTAACTTCGGCGATGAGCGGCGGTGTCGTCGGAACAACAGACAGCGGCCGGAATGTGTCTGATGGAGCTGTCAAGGCGTCAGTAAGCAATAGCAACAGAGAGGCCGGAGGAACGACGATCGCTAGCAGGAACTGATCCATCGGAGTCAGGGGAACAGGTGTCAGCTAAGCAAGTGTCGGTGGAGGAGGAGACAAGATGGCCGGGGGAACAGGCAGAGCCGGGGTCAGCGGAGCAGGAGCCGGTAAGGGAAGCTGTGTCACGTCGTCAGCCAGCGAAGGTGTCGGCGGAGCAAGAGCCGTCAGAGGAGGCGACGATACGGCTGGGGCAACTGGAGTTGGGGCTGGAGAAGCAATTATTGGCAGAAGAAGCGTCGACGTGGTCGTAGGAACAATTGCTGCGAAGAGTGGTGGTGCGTCAGTGGCCTACGAAGATGGCTATTGCAAGAGAAGAGGAGACAACGAAGGTGAAAGTAATAAGGACACGGGTTGCGGTAGAAAAGCGGCTGTCGGATTTGTAATTTGGTGGAGGAGTGCGTCGGCTTTCCGAAGGCGTGTGTCCATGGAGGCCATGAAATCTCGTAACATTGATTGGAGGGCATTTAATTTTGTGTCCATTGAAAATATTTAATTCAAACAACTAAATCAATTAATCAATTAATTTAAGCCCTAATCAATAAAGTAGCTCTCTCATAGGTCTGTTATTGTGGTGGGCTCAAGAAAAGTGAAAGAGTGGGCTACTGAGTTACGACAGGCGCGGGGGTCAAGAAAATGTGGGGCGCTGAGTTGCGCGGGGCTCCAAACTGCGGAAGCAGAGGCGGGGAAGTTCCGCACAGTACTTGATACAGAAGGTCGGCTAGGATCGTTGATACAGAAGCGGGCGGAGCGCGGCGGGAGGCGTCGAATGTGTGTGATACGCCGAGTTTATCGTTGTAGGAGATGACGCAGGTTACTCGATCGACAAGGACGCCGACTGTGTTTCTGCATTGAACCAAAGGAATCACATGACGATGACAATCCAGGACGTCGAGGGTGTTGCTGCTAGATGTTGCGGGTGTTTCTGTTTCTGTGTTGAAGCAAAGTAGAGCAACGTCGACGAAGGATTTGCTGGCTGTTGGAGACGACGACTTCTGGTTCGGCGAGGACTGCGTCTGGGAACGATGGTGGTTGCGGGTTCTACAACCGGGGACGGAACGACAATGAGTGTGGTTGTGGCGTCACTGAGTTCGTTATTCCACTCGACGGTAATAGCCGAAGAAGGGACGGCCTGTTGTTGTCGGCCCGGCCAAAAAGTGTGGTTGTTCATGGGGGGGGGGAGAAAGAAATGATGTAGCGCGAAGGAAGTAGAAGTTTGTGCGGTTGGAGGAGGATCGATCCCTCTAATATCAAGTTGTTACGGGCCTACTTCTGTAACAGCGGTAATACGCCGGAGTAGTGGCCAGAGGCGGAGATGATGGTGGTGGAGGATAAACCGGAGCCCTTACCCCGGCTGCATAAGCAGGGTTGTTCGTTAGAGGAGAGAGCCACCAAGATCTCACAACAAGAGGGGCAAGAATTAGAACTTCATTCATTGATAACTTCATACAAGACTCTGAGGGTCTATTTATAGAACCCTTGGGGCACGCCTGTAAATACATGAAAATGCATAAAATATTAAAATACACTAATATAATAAGACTCGACTCCTAATACAACTCAATACATATAATATGATAAATGACAAAGGATCCGAAACCGATCCGTAACCCTAATACACTTACTAATATGAGAAAAAGTGCATACGACATATCCATAGAATAGTGCATGTGGCATATCCATCGATCAAATAGGGGTCTACTAATACAAGGTTTGGGGAGTGTTTGATATACGTAATCTAATTTTCAAGCTGTTATTCCAGTGACCTGGTCTAGAAAACTAATTAGTCAAGCACATCTCTCTACTTATCAACATAAATATAAAGTACAAACTAGAAAATAAGAGTGGATGCAAACCTGGAAATGCATAGCAGCCCATGTTTTCTCAATACTACCGACAAAACTTTCAGCATTGATGTAACCTTCTGTGATTTTTCAAAGACGAACAAAGGGTTGGTTATTCAGATTACAAAGACAAATGTAACTACAAAAGTTTCTTGAAATTTCAAAAATACCATGTTGCCAGAGCATTACACCATTGTAACCAACAGCAGAGATGCTTGGAACCGATTTTTGTGGATCTTAACAAGATCATGTAAGTCAAAAAAAATATGGTGAAATATTGAAAGTTAAGATGATAGATGACTAGTATTATATGTTAAATCAAGCAAGAGTAATGGAAAATAACAAGCGGTCAAACTACCTACAATTTAGATATTTCATGGATTAGTTTACATGCATTCAAATTATGCTCATTGGACTACAACATCATCAGCTATGAGCTATAATAACAAAAGTATCTGGTGGGATTGAATAATCCAACTCCATTCGTTTCTTAAATCTGACGATGCACAATAATGAAATTATACAAACAAAATTTTGACACATCCAAAGCAAGCTGCTTTGAACATTCAAGATTGAGAGCTAGTTGTAAGCAATTTACGGGTTGTGATGAAGATCGTCAGCCCACATACGTTTATTTCCATAGTAGATGGTGATCCGCTACCCGGCCGGACGATACGAGTCCATGGATGCAACCAGATGGTCATTCCGAGTCGCTTTCATATGTTTACATTTTATTTTATTTTTGAATTGTATTTGACACTCAATCAGTTGGGCCATTATGCGCCATCCGATCTGGGTGTCCTATCAATTATGTTCCTTTTATACGCGCATGCAGGCAGCGGTTTGGGATGATTGAAGTTTTGCTTCAATTTCAAAACCGCCGGTCCCCCTCCTCACAGTGCGACTCCGAGAGGTCCTCCCTTGGTGCAACTGCAAGGCTTTTATCATTCTCAGTCATCCCTTTCCTCATTGATCTCTCCGCTCCTTGCCTACTCCCGAAAGCCCACTCATGCTACTTTTCACTAACCGCATACGACATACCCAATGTTTCTACGAACTGCAAGCCTCAACCACACCCTAGCCGCAACCCACCTCTGAGGAAGATTTCAGTCCCTCCTTCTCATTATGAGGACGATCCACGCGTCTCGCTCCTGATTCCTCTTCTGATAGCAACCTCGCCTCCCGCCATTGATCCCAAATCCCCCTCATAGCGTCGTTCTTGATTCCTCTTGTGACATCAACCCCAATTCCGCCTCCCGCCTAACGATCTCGTCTCCCACCACCATCCTCGATTTCATATAATAGACCGCAAACCCTATATTCCCTTTTAGCCACACTCTGACACCTCCCCCACAGTTATAATCCCCACCCGAGCTCCTTGACCCACTACCCAACAACACTCATCCCCCGTTGGAGCCAACAACCCTCGGATCTTCAACGTTACGACAATTTGTTGCCACTTGCATACGTAAGTTATAGTTTGGTATTTGTGTTTTTTATTTTTGTATGCTTGGAATATATTTATGGGGCTATGATATTATATGTTTTTTCTTTCGTGAGATTGTTTGACTTGCAGAACTTATTTGTCACATGTTTGAATTATTTGATTTTCAATTGCTTGTGAATTAATGCATGCCTCTTATTTTATTTTTTGTAATCAAATGTGCTATTGAATAGATTTTATTTCAATTAATTAAAAATTATAATTTTAATCTGACTGACTCAGTCGCATTTACATTAGGACTTTTGGTAGTCATATTACATTCCACTAAGGACCGCATCTTAGAGCCTCCACATTCATAACCAACCATGAATCAAATTGGTATCAGAGTCTCAGATTGGACCACATTATATGTTACGTAGTAGTAGGTTGTTCTGATCATCTATGTCTGACTAGAACCTCACCGACGAGCAGGCTTCCAGTTCGAATTCAAACATGACAGTCGCCTAGTTTTAGAAATCAGTTTGACATCATTAGGTATGACATCGCTAGGGTTAGTACCAGAATCTATAAGTTAGACAAACTACGAGGCAGGGGCGGAACTAGGAATTTTGCACCGCTCGGGCACAATAAATTTGACCATACAAATCATTGTTTAAAATATTGCATTGATGTTTTTTGCTTTTTCCACAATGAAAAATCAAAACATACAAGATGAATATTGTATTCTTTAATTGATATCATCAAAAGATTATGCAAGTTATAGGAACAAAGCATCAAAAAAACTTAAAGATCAACAAGTTACTTTTCGTTGATACATGTTCTGGAAGCGTGGATGTTCCTAGCAAACACAAATTTAAATCTAAGTCATCATCTAAGCAATGATTCACATTTAAAACTAAGAAATTGATTTTGAAATCTAAGAAATCAAATCAGTTATTCACCAATGCAAGATGCTAATGCTCTGTTCAGCCTCAGAAGAAATGGGTCAGAGCATTTTATGACAATTTCCAAATGGGTCAGAGAATTTTATGACAATTTCCAAACATTCACCGAGGAGGCGCGAGGACCAAGAGCTTCTGATCTCCAAATAGATCTACAATCAGCAGAATGGAAACGTTTTTTTTACAGATCTACAATCTACTCCCATTCAAATCTACAACCTGCAATCTACTCTCATTCGATGAGAGTGGGAAACAACACTGCCTGATTGAAGGGATGTTTTTTCCTTCAATCATCAGAGAGGAAGATGCACTCACAAAGCAAGCAATCGATGAGAGATGGAGAGGAAAAAACATGAGCGGAGAGGACTTACAGTTAGGCCTGCTTTGTCGCCGTCGAAGAATTAGAGTTTGTCCCCTCACCTCCAGGAGAATGCGGCGAGGGGAGCAGTGATGAAGAGAAGGTGGGATTCAAAACACAGGAGAGGAGCGGAACACTCGCAAACTCGCCGCAACCTACAGGAACTTAGGCGAGAAATGAGAAGCCTGCTCCGCCCCTGATCCTCGTCTCCTCAAACCTGAAGAAGGGACAAGAAGAATCATTGAGGTCTGAAGAGAACCGCGTGAAGATTTTTTCGGAATTCTTTGGAGAGGACACCGGTTAGAAGACGCGGAAGAATTGAATTGTTAGGGCGGAAAACAGGGCTTCGGACAGGATTCGCGAAAAAACGTATTCAGGCACGTGCCCGGGTGTGTCTTGTCTTGGGTCCGCCCATGCCACGAGGTCAGGCCCCAATAATGATCTCTCGAACGATCCTCGGGATGCTCCACCGAGAACTCGCTCCCCAATGATGATCTCTCATACCATTAGGTACGTGCTAGAGACCAGCCTAGTCGAGATCCTACTCCTCCCACAAGAAGGAATCCCGAGCAGCTATGAAGCATTGATACTTCCCTGAGGGTCACGTACTCACGTACCCACACCGAATACTTTTCTGGTATTGGTACATACCTGATACTTCAGAGATACACCTGTTACAATAATATGTGAGTGTATTTGGACATAGAAGATCATTTTGCAATTACGATTGTAGTATAATTTTTTGAAGTAAATAAAAGACTACATGTATTTAAGAAAAATTGTGATTCATAAATGCAACTAGCAGTGTTTGTTTATTATAATAACAAAATGTGTTCCATATTTGAGTTCTTTTTATCATTAAAATTACGAAGAATCGGATTTAAGTTTAATTATTTTATTTATTTATTATGTACTTGAGGATTAATTGTTTTAGTGTTTACTTGTTCAATATGAATTTTTTTATATTTATATTTTCCATTTTTTAAGATGACATACATACATAAACAAGAACAACACTCAAGCCTTTATCCCACTATAGTGGGATCGGCTATATGGATCCTTTGTCGCCATTGTGACATATATATATATACACACACACACACACATATATATATATATACACACATATATACATATATATATATGTAGATATGTACGTATGTATATATATATGTATATATATATGTCGTACCACAAATGCACCTGTATCCTTACTTTAAAATTGTCATACAATCATACCATATACGAATTGTACCCGGTACTCGTACTTGTACAGGTGTTTCATAGACGAGTGGGCTTACAAGCATCGGTAAGGACCAGCCTGATGCAGGACGACACGTAGGGTTTGCGCGTCTGTCGGCTTTTTCTAGGAAACCCTAATGCATGCAATATTTGATGAACTTTATGTAACAAAATTTGAGCAATATTTGCACAAACCTTAAGAAATGAAGCATCTAAATTATTTGTGAAACACAAAATCACTATTTTGTTTTAAAATGATTTTTCTTAATAAAATAATTCAATTTTAAATCCGGGGAAGGAAGCTCGCAACTTTCGTTCTGTTCTCTTTGTCGCAGCAAAACGGAAATCGTGAACTTCAAATACGTTTCTGTTTGAAATTTTTGACGTAGCGTTCGCTGATAAAATTCGGGCGAAAAACCACAATGAATCTAATTATCCTAATGAGAAAATTTAGACACATAAAAAAGAAGAAGGTAGAAACAAATTACCCATGAAAAGAGGCGTCTTTCCGTATCCGAAGTCGACGGCGATCACACGAGGAACTCCTCGTCACCTACGATCTTCCACTCCGAGGTTGGCCGCTATCGCACACGGGCACCAAGGGATTAAATTGCGCACTCACACGAGGTGGTTCCACGAAATCACTCAACAATGTAAGGAAGCCACAAACTAACAACCAAAAATTCACACGCTCTCCACACTTAAAGTGGTTCCACGAAATCTCTAGCTACTCTAAAGAGGGTCCACGTAATCACTATCACACAAAGAGGAAAATCACGCTCTTTTCCACTGTTCACACGAAAGCACGAAGCCAACGTCACTTTTCAATTGGAAGGCAAGCAACATTTCCTAACTCCTAAAATCTACAGAAACATTAAATGTCAAATGTAACTGTTCATCACCATTAATAACTACTCTGAACTACTGTTCATCTTCAAAATCCACAAATCTCACTAACACTTGTTAACAAGAATTAACAAACGCAATAATCATTTCATCAACATTCATTAATCACCTCTTAAAGAAAACTACAGCAGAGTTAATGAAAATCATTCACAATTACAGGAGCAAGGTATGAACAGTAAAATTAGATCCAATTATACTGTTCATTATCACCGACATCACACCCCTATGCAGGAGATGAACGACCCTTCAGCTTTTCTTTCTCATTTTTCATCTATCAACAATCACCTCTACACTCCTACAACTTTCACACAGGAGCAGCAACCCTAAATTTCATCTAGTATTCATCGTCTTCATTGACGGGATCACACAACAGCAATCAATTTCCATATTCAACATTCATATTTTCATCAAGCACTAATTCATTGAGTTTAGAGTTAAGCTCCAGCCGCACCATCCACGGTCCGGGGAAAGATATCACCCTCCGCGAAGCACGATCCAGCCCCACGAGGCTCTGCCGTCTCTTCGAAAGCTCCAACCGCCAACCACAATCTCCTCCATGCAAGTTTCCGCGTCTCTCCATCGGCCACGATCGATCCAACATGGCCGCTCCTTCAAAGTCCCGCTAGTTGCCGGTTTTATTTTTGAAACCCTATAAATAGGGATATGTATGTATTTTGGGGATGGATGGAATGATGAACAATTGATACTGCTGTGTTTTTTGTGTCCAGTTTCTTGAGTCCTGTAGCCATAGTTGATGAGTTTTCAATTGCTTCTTCCCATTAGTGATTTCCTGTAGGAATTAGTGCTTGATGAAAATATGAAAGTTGAAAATGGAAATTGATTGTTGTTGTGTGATTCTCATCGATGAAGATGATGAATAGTAGATGAAATTTAGGGTTGCTGCTACTGTGTGATAGTTGTAGAAGTGTAGAGGTGATTGTTGATAGATGAAAAATGAGAAAAAAAAGCTGAAGGGTCCCGTTCATCTTCTGCATAGGGGTGTGATATCAGTGATAATGAACAGTATAATTGGATCTAATTTTACTGTTCATACCTTGCTCCTGTAATGATGAATGATTTTCATTAACTCTGTTATAGTTTTCTTTAGGAGGGGATTAATGAATGTTGATGAAATGATTATTGCGTTTGTTAATTCTTGTTAACAAGTGTTAGTGAGATTTGTGGATTTTGAAGATGATCAGTAGTTCACAGTAGTTATTAATGGTGATGAACAGTTACATTTGACATTTAATGTTTCTATAGATTTTAGGAGTTAGGAAATGTTGTTTGCCTTCCAATTGAAACGTGACGTTGGCTTCGTGCTTTCGTGTGAACAGTGGAAAAGAGAGTGATTTTCCTCTTTGTGCGATAGAGATTACGTGGAACCTCTTTAGAGTAGCTAGATATTTCGTGTAACCACTTTAAGTGTGGAGAGCGAGTGAATTTTAGGTTGTTAGTTTGTAACTTCACGATTTTCATTTTGCTACAACAAGGGGAACGGAGCGAAAATTGCGAGCTTCCTTCCCCGGATTTAAAATTGAACCATTTTATTAAGAAAAATCATTTTAAAACAAGATAGTGATTTTATGCTTTACAAAGAATTTAGTTGCTTCATTTCTTAAGGTTCGTGCAAATTTCGTTGCGCAAAGTTCATCGAATGCATTAGGGTTTCCTAGAACAAGCCGACAGGCGCGCAAACCCTACGCGTCATCCTGCATCAGGGCTGTTTGAGGCCTTATCTGGTATTAAGAGAGACAGGCTAGAACCAATCGGTCCTTAAGAGAATGGTCGGTATAAAAAACAAAAAATGAATTTTCATAATTCGCCTTGATTTCTAGCGTTATAAATAACAAACATTTTTGTAATCAATTTCTATGAAATAAAATCATATTTTTTATTGTTTTATTAATGTAATTTTACTTCTTGTTATAAAAATGTTTTAAATAATATTTTCCCTTAAATCATTAAAGTAAATTATATTCAATGGTTATTTTGTTCACCAAATTCTTAGGATTCAGTTTCTGTGAACTAGCAATGGGCGATAGCTTCTACCGTCGGCGGTAGTAAAAAAATGTTGAATTCCGAATATTTTTAAAAGTAATCTTCAATATTGTCTTTTCTGAAATATTAAAAAAAATCTATTTAATATTTCAAAACTTATTTTATTAACAATATTTTTATTAAGAATTAAATTCCATAAAACCCTTATTCACCCCCCCCACCCACCCCTAAGGGCGCCTACAGATCCAACAGCCGCACCTAATCTGCAACCCACCTCTGACGACCATTTCAGTTCCTCCTTCCCAGTACAATAATGATCCACGCTTCTCATTACCGATTCCTCTTCTGAAAGCAGCCCGGACTCTGCCTCCCACCATTATTCCCAACCCCAACTCATAGTGTCGTTCCTGATTCCTCTTCTGACATCAGTGCCGATTACGTCTCCCGTCAACGATCCGGTCTCCCACCAACCTCGATTCTCCACCACATCAAGCAAATCCCATATATTTCCTTTCAGCCACCAAAGCCCCTTGACTCACTACCCAACAACATTCATCTCCCGTTGAAGCCAGTAGTCCTCGGATCTTCGTCATTACCACATTTTGCTGCATGAGATTGTTTGTTTGTGAATTAACGAATACCTCTTATTTCATTTTTTTGTAATCAAATGTGTTAATGAATAAGTTTTATTTCAATCAATTAATTGTTGTAATTTAAATTGGACTGCCTCAATTGCATCTACATTTACATTAGAACTTTTGGTAGTCACATTACATACTTACAACCGCATCTTAAAGTCTCCACATTCATAACCTACCCTGCATGAGATTGTTTGTTTCATTTTTATCTACTATGTTTATATTATTAACTGATGTCATCTATTCGATAATAATGTTGTACAGGCTATATGATGGCTAGACTGTTTTTCAATGAGGTGGCCTCATGACAAAAAAACATTAAATATGATATGTATCAATATTAATTAACTAGCATGTTTGTTCATATGTCAAGTGATTAAAATACATTGAACAATAAAAACATTTCAGCCGGAATGGGGCTTTAAAGGTTGCAACAGAAAATAAAAAGGATACAAATGGTTGAAAACTGTGAAGCTTCAACGTGCTCTTGAATCAGATGCAGGAAGATGCAATATCTTGATACTGCTTCTGCTACCTAAACAAATATAGACTCTGAAATATGCATGAAAGAAGTGCATGACAGCTGCAGGCAGGGGCGGACCTATGTTCAGGCACACCCGGGCAAGTGCCCGGGTCAAAAATTTCGCGAAATTGCAGCCTTCCGTCATTCCGCGACCAACTAATCCCCTCGACACCGCGGCATTTCCTCAATCCCTCGCTAGCATTTTGAGACGACGACAAGCAGACAATGGACAACAATCCTCTTCTTACCTGTTCAGGTATACCTCTCGTTCGCCGCTCCCCTTTCACCCGAACGCTTTTGGCTTGTCGATACCGCTCAGATCAGCGCCATTGTAGATGATGGAACACGAGCCATCGTCGTCATCAACCCCAACAACCCTTTTGGTGTCGCCTACTCTGCCAACCATCTCCGCCAGGTCCCTCTTTTGAGAACCCTAACTACATAATCATCGTCAACTAATGTTGGGCCCATCTTTTGCATCCCAAGTTGAAAGTGATAGATGGCATTCTTCCCCCATTGAAGGTGGGCGTTCTTCCCCATTTCAAGATTTGGGATTCTTCCTTATTTTTTTCTTCCAATTCAATTAGATGGGCCTGGATATCTAAAAGGATAAATTGAAGTAGAAACTTTCTGTGGTGAGATGGATTGTGGATTTCTGAAAGGAGAAATTGAAGGTGCGTAATTTTTCTCACTTTTTCTTATTGACTAAAATTTATATATACTTGGTCCTTTTTAGTGTAGATCATTGCAGCATTGAAGCTTATTTTGTAAATGATGTTGGATACTTAAATGGTGTGTAGTGATTGTTTGAGTGACTTGATCTTTATACTTATTGACTGTTTTCATGAACACCAAGTAATGGCAATGAAATAAAGGACGTTGTTGCTTGATGGTGGAATATTTCTTGTTCATTTTTTGATGATCCCGATATTTTATGTTCAATCCAAATGCCAAAAGCTTTACTCCTCCTATAGATTATGAAATCAATCATCTTCCAGTGGTGTTTTGTAGATTATGAATATTTCTAAATTTTTTGTCATCTCCAGACCTGATTAATCATTTTTGTATTGTCCAAGTAGGAGATCATGTTAGTTTATGGCTCTTCATTAAACATCAATTACATCTTATAAGAAGCCAGTTTTTCTGTTGAATAAAAAAAAATCTATATTTTTACTTGGTGCCCTGGTCAAATGAAAATCATGGGTCCGCCGCTGGCTGCGGGCTATCAAAATCAACCATCTAAATGATATGCCAAACTTCTAAAGGAAGACTTACACTCTCATCTAACCAAGTTGAATTTTCTAAATTAGTTGAAATTTCATCATCACCTGCAAATTTGTTTAAGATATTGGTTAACAACTAGTACATTAATATTTTTAGAAACACAATTCTCAGGAAAAACTTAGGAAAATTAAGAGTGAATTTAACCTGAAATAAAAACAAGAAAAAGTTTCTTCTGCTTCTGAGCTTCAATAATTGCCTCGGAAATAGATCCCTTGTATGTTAAAGAAGTTGTGGACCTTTCCATCTAATCTAAAAAGGAACAGAGCACCATCAGTAAAACGTAAGATGAGGATCAATAGATGCAGAATCAAGTATTGGTTCTCAAACTTGTTATCTGCACAATATCGTAGTAAGAGTTTTGTCTCTGTTCAACATATTATTAATACATGAGAAAACAAAAACAATCTTAAATCTTCAAAATAGCATATAAAAAAACAATCAGGAATTGAATGTCCAATAATAAAAACAATAGTAATAATAATAGTAATCGTATTAGGTTACTCTGCTAAAGAGACATGCTAAGCAATAAATATTTATACCCACAAATCACTTCAAAACATACTCAAGTGCTAATTTCATTCTCACACATGAACTTAATGTAAATAAACTCAACATTTTCCAAAACAAAGATTTCTAGCTACAAGAAACTAAATTGGCCCAGAGAGGAAAATGGTGGAATGTCGCAGAGCACAATTCGACTTTTGAGAAAGTTAAAGACGAACTTCCAAATAAATTGCATCACATCCAAAACCAAAAGTATAGGGTGTTATGTGTCAGATTACAATTTATTCAATATTTAGTGAGTCAACAACAAGCCTAGTTTAAAGACAAAGCCAAGAAATTTCCTAAGAAGAATAAACTCCAAAAATCCAAAGCCTAGTTTGGTTGAAGTGTTTTTACTTTGACATATGGATGAAATTTGGGCACAATTCATTGCATATTAACGTGTGAGCTTGTTTTATATTTATAGTGCCAAATTTATGTTTTTCATATATGGACACTTCATTGTCTCGTATGACACTTCCACACATAAGAATTGAACTCTTTAGCATTTATACACATACATTATACTTTGTTTAAAGTACTAGATTACTTATTAGAACCTCTACAATGTTCCTATGCTTATCTTGATAATTCTCTCAGAATTCTCGTTTAGTCACGCGTCTTTATATACCTCATGCTTTTATGATTATATTTTGTACTTCTCTAGTCTCTACTATGTTGTTTATGCTCACATTTCCTATATACATATGCTAATCCTCTTTAGCTAATAACAAAAAAGGAGAGAAAACTGTGATTGTGAAATATCACATACTTAAGAGGATAACTTAATTTTTGGTGGAGTAATCATTGAGGTGGGGCAATCATCTCATTGTATCATTCATTCGTGCATCCTTCTGATTTAATTATTTGTTACTATGAAAACTATTTCTTGTGAGTTATTTATTTTCTAATCATCCGGATTTGTTATCATCAAAAGAGGAGTTTGTTAGACCAGGCTTTGACACTCTCTTTGTTTGAGAATGAGAAATCTGTGTGAGTCACTAATACCAAATTGCTAGTTTTCATAGAGTGTAGGTACAAGTATATGTGCCGGTATTGGTGATGGTACATAGGGTATTAAACGAGTGGAACGAAGATCAATTGGTCAAGAATCTGAACACTAATACAGGCAATAAGTTTTCATTTGTCGAATATGTCGTGACAAATTTGCAGTCCCAAATAAGTTTTCATTTGTTCACTCCTTTACAGTGGAACTCTACCAAGAGTGGTCTAGTTCACAGACACTATAACGTCATGTCTAGTTATTCAAGATGCCGGATGTTTAGTTTGTTCATATCCTATAATAATTTACTAAATGAAATTTTGACAAAGGACAAGCTACAGGGGGGGATGCTGACTTAATTCAATATGACGATGCAGATACTAAAATAAAATCATACGGGGTGAGACAAGATATGTGATTGCAGTAACTAAATTAAGGCCTCAACATGTACAACAATCACATTGATTGCATGCAATTTAAATACAGATCACAATGTCATTCACACTCAGTGAAAGAGCTTTAAATTAAATGTGAAGCAAATAAACCTACAAAGCCAGAGATCAATGTAAGTAAAAAATAAGAACGGACAGTCACTAATCATACAAATAGACAGATGAGAAACAAGCTATGAAACTCGTCGTGAGTGATCGGAGCCCATGCGCAACGGGAATCAGAGGCATATTAAAGTGATAGTCGGCTGTTGAGACAATGGAAGAGGTGCGGCTAGGGCTCAAAAGTGCTGGGAAAGTGGTTGTCAAGAGGGGGACGTCGGTGGTTGAGGCGGGAGAAGAGGGGAAGGAAGCGGTGGCTGTAGAAGTGGCGGTGGATGTGAGCGGCGGCGGCAGCGGCGGCAGCGGCGGCAGGGGCGGCGGCGCAGCTGAGCTGCAATTGGTTGAAGTCTGTGAGACGGCAGTAGCGGGGGAAAACATACCTAGCAATCTCCAGACGATTCTTTCTTCGGAGCTCAGCGCGTGAAATGCAAGTCTTCCGGCCAACCGATTCTTAATAAGAACAATACTATGGCAATAATTACTGTGTGTATATTGTCTTTTACTTTGTACATATTAACATTATGTGTGTGTTGAAATGAAATCTGGATACCGGCTCGACAGAATTCGGAGTAAGAGACAGCAGCTTGAGTTATTGAACTCGTTGTTGGGCGGACCAGACCAAAAAATTTCGAACTCGGAGCCGACCCTCACTAAATGAAAGTTGGTCGCATACACACAGATCCAGTGAGCTGCAACGTGAAGGTTCCGTCACTCACCCGGAAGCACCACTCGCACTTTCCTCCCAAAGTCAAAGGCTGAGCTCGGCACCTCTGATGGCACGGAGCAACTAGCAAGAAGTCTCCAAAGGAAGGAGCTCTCAGAGGTTCGGATCCTCTTTTCGAGGTGATTTGGGGGTCTATTTATAGAAAAACTCTTGTCTATATGTAAAATGGTCCTTTTGGTCTGCTAATAGCAGTGTTGAAACCGGAAATCCGGTCTCCCGTGGAGTTCGACCCTTGGGGAAGGGGTGACCGCGCACCTACTACCCTCAAGCAAACGATCTAGGCACAAGACTAGGAACACAAGAGACAGACCCAAGGTCTCAACGTGGAGGACCCGCCGCATACCCGGAAGACTAACAAACTCTTCCTCTTCCAAGCCAAGGGCTGAGCTAAGACACCTTCGGAGGGCTCTCTTGGCCGACCGGAACATCCTAGGAGGATCTCAAGATCCACTCCTTAACTAAAGGTGCCACCTCGGGTCTATATAAAATGTTCCCCGCCCGCCTTACTATTGGCACAAAACCGCTCAACAGCCATACTCTACGCAGCCCCGATTGGGCTGCTAACGGCGGAACTCCGCTACTCTGAAAGGATGGCAACGGGCCATCAGCGGGCTTCCCGGCATCTATACCTCGGGGCCCACACGGGGGGAGCGGTTCACGAACACACCGCTCGCCCAAGACAGGAGAAGTAAACTACATATCCACAGAGCATCACAGGTATAAAAGAATATTACAGGAATATAAATTTCATACTCGGCACGCAGGCCGGAAATATAAACAAAAAGGCCTTCGAGGGCCAGCACAAGCTTGGGCTTAAGCCCGCTACTCCCCGCCTGGTACTGCAACACCTGTACGCCAACGTCTCGACGAGCGGCGGCCAACTAGTCATCGATCGGCTAATATAAGCGGACCAAACATATTGCGCACACCCCCTTTTTGGGGCTCGTGGCGCGCATTCCCTGCAAGCGGCTAAATAAACAACTTCCTCGGAGTCTTCTCCGGGAACCCCAGAACATCACCAATCCGGCTCACACGTCCGGATGTGCTTCACACAGCATGCCTAAACTCGTACTCACGCTTCCGGGTACTAATGCAATTAACTGCGGGGACGTACGCGTCAACCCGTCGGGGAGCTCCCTTCCCCCCACCCGTTGGTGGAGAGGGGCTTCCGTGCGAATATGGAAACTGAAGGCTTCACATGCCCAAGTTGAAACATCGTTACCCTTGTCGCATGTTTGGCGGCGGGGACGGGAGAGGAGCTCCGAGTCGATCCTTCTGCATGCGGTCGCGTCGGCGTTCGACCTCCACTCCAGGCCGGGCCTCGCTCCAGGCCGAGCCTCGCTCCAGGCCGAGCCTCGCTCCAGGCCGCGCCTCGCTCCAGGCCGAGCCTCGCTCCAGGCCGAGCTTGCCGCCGGGAGAAGGGGGAGGTCGAGGTGTGCTGCTCCAGATCGGGAAAAATAGTGGACCGGCCGGGGTGCTCCAGGCGACTGGAAAAAGATGGAGATCGGTGGCGGTCGGGTTGCTGCCTTGCCGGCGACGGAAGAGAGCGGGAAAAGGGGCGGCGGCGGCGGGAGAGAACGAAGGAGGCCGTGCCCTAGCCCGGGCGGTGGCCGGAGGGAGAGAGGAGGCGGGCGGCCCCTTGCTGCCCCAGGCCTAGGGCGAGAGAGGGAGGGCGCGGCGGCGACGTTGCTTTGCCGGCGACGGGAGAGAAGGAGCGAGGAAGGGGCGGCCGGGGTTGCAGTTGTGCTGCTCCGAGCCGGCGAGAGAGGGAGGGGGCGGCGGCTGCGCTGTGCTGCTCCGAGCCGGCGAGAGAGCGGGGAAGGCGGTGGCGGCGGCTGGGCTTCAGATCCTCGGGTTAGGGTTCCCGCCGCTTCCCATTTTTTTCCCCCCGATTTCCATTTTTCTTCCTTCCTGCTTGTTCCCGTCCCCAGCCCCCCATCTCCTTTTCTTTATTTTTTCTCTCCCTGTATCCCCGCTGTCCCCCTCTCTCTCTAAAATCCCCCCGGCCCCTTTCTTTATCTCATCTCATCTAACCTATATCATATATTACTTATATTATCATATAATATATAATATATATATATATATATATAATATATATATATATATATATATATAATATATATATATATATATATATATAATATATAATATATAAATCTATGCGCATAGAACCTTCACACGCACGCACGCATGAGGACCCGCACGGGGTCGCGCCAACTCGTCGCCCATAACACGCCCCTAAGCTGATATTTGGGGAGGGTCCCACTCGCCCGGCTACGGGGTTGTACACAATCCACGCTCTTTTCGAGCTTGGCACATGCTCGGAAAGAATCATCCAACCCAACGTATCCGGCGAGTGGGAGCCGACCCAAAAAAAAGTTGGAGAGAAACTGGAATCTGCGATTGGAGCATCAATCTCTCCATGACCTTTCTGATCCTTTTTAATCACTCGATACCCTTTGCCTCACTGCTATCGAATTGCCCTTATACCATTACTTACAACAAGTACATAATTTCTCGTGATATCGTGAAACAACAAAGCCGTATCCTCTGGTACACGCTGAGCTAATCCTTTCCCCCCAGGTGTGCCTACACCCCTGCCAGCTAATGAGAGCCTGACAGCGAGTCCACCCGGGGCCGAGCAGCACTCGGGGTCCCTTACCCCCCAGGTGTGCCTTCAGCCCCGTCAGCTAGTGAGAGCCTGACAGCGAGTCTACCCGGGGCCGAGCATCACTCGGGGTCCTGCAAAATATCCAAACTCCAAACTCTCTCCCTTACCCCCCAGGTGTGCCTACAGCCCTGCCAGCTAGTGAGAGCCTGACAGCGAGTCTACCCGGGGCCGAGCATCACTCGGGGTCCTGCGAAATATCCAAACTACAAACTCTCTCCCTTACCCCCCAGGTGTGCCTACAGCCCTGCCAGCTAGTGAGAGCTTGACAGCGAGTCTACCCGGGGTCCACTACTACCGCCATCGAGTGACTTCCGGCCCTGCCAGCTAGGTGAGAGCCTGATAGCGGGATCTGCTCTAGGCCCACGGATGACACCGAGTGACGTCCGGCCCTGCCAGCTAGGTGAGAGCCTGACAGCGGGATCTGCTCGGGGTCCAAAACTACCGCCATCGAGTGACCTCCGGCCCTGCCAGCTAGGTGAGAGCCTGACAGCGGGATCTGCTCGAGGCCCACGGATGACACCGAGTGACGTCCGGCCCTGCCAGCTAGGTGAGAGCCTGACAGCGGGATCTGCTCGGGGTCCAAAACTACCGCCATCGAGTGACTTCCGGCCCTGCCAGCTAGGTGAGAGCCTGACAGCGGGATCTGCTCGAGGCCCACGGATGACACCGAGTGACGTCCGGCCCTGCCAGCTAGGTGAGAGCCGGACAGCGGGATCTGCTCGGGGTCCAAAACTACCGTCATCGAGTGACTTCCGGCCCTGCCAGCTGGGTGAGAGCCTGACAGCGGGATCTGCTCGAGGCCCACGGATGACACCGAGTGACGTCCGGCCCTGCCAGCTAGGTGAGAGCCTGACAGCGGGATCGGCTCGGGGTCCAAAACTACCGCCATCGAGTGACTTCCGGCTCTGCCAGCTAGGTGAGAGCCTGACAGCGGGATCTGCTCGAGGCCCACGGATGACACCGAGTGACGTCCGGCCCTGCCAGCTAGGTGAGAGCCTGACAGCGGGATCTGCTCGGGGTCCAAAACTACTCGACTTGACTTTGCTCGAGATGGAGACATCTTATCTACTTAAGAGGTGTTGGAGAGTCAATTGCACCGATGCTTTTACAAACGGAGGACGCATTCTATTCCTAAGAGAGATGATCTGGAAGTCGTCAAATCGGGAAGCTGGCGTCCGAGTCTGTTCCTAATAATTCCTCCAATAGGAAGAGAGATGCAATCGGGGAGACATAGGCCGACGTGCAAGGGGGGAGCTGATCTCGGCCGTCAGTGTAGAGGTTCGGTCTTACAATAGCGCTTAGAGTCCCGAGGCATCGTCCCATCATCCGAACTGGGCTATTTAGAAGGAACAGGTTGGACGTTTCGTATCCTGATCTAATGACAAAGATCACTTTCCACCATGTCACATGTGATTGCTTGGAGAGATCGGCCCTTTATCAAATCTGGGAGGTTAGCTTCTAGGCTCGTTCCTGATAATTCCTCTAGTCGGAGGAGAGGTGCGATCGGGAGGACATAGGCCGGCGTGCAAGGGGGGAGCTGATCTCGGCCGTCAGTGCAGAGGCTCGGTCTTACAATAGTGCTTAAAGTCCCGCGGCACCGTCCCATCGTCCGAACTAGGCTATTTAAAAGGAACGGGTTGGACGCTTGGCTTCCGGAGTCGATCGTGAGGCTAACCCTTGAAGCCCTCAGAAGCTCGAGGCGAATCGGTAATAAAGGGAAAAATTGACCGCCACTGAATTACAGGGAAGAGATAACATATTATCGTTAGGGAGGGAACCCTTTTTGGTCACCCCGGCTCATAATACCTCTCAGCTGCTCTCTTACTCGATCTTGAAGATAAGAACCTCCAGGTTTCTCGTTGATGCAATAAGTGGGTACACACGGGTTTTCACAGATAGAAGTGCTTCAAATAGGTGCAGATCCTACTCCAAACGCTATGGGATTCAAACTACAGCTATGGGAGGGGACAACTCTGAGTATGAGGACCTTACACACAAAGCATCAACGCATGACCCTGGTTGTCACCTGGTTCCACTTCTATAGCCATGATGTTCGCCTGAGTTCTTCTGTGCTGGTCACTCTCCACGCTCACCGCACCAAAATGTTGAAACCGAAAATCCGGTCTCCCGTGGAGTTCGACCCTTGGGGAAGGGGTGACCGCGCACCTACTACCCTAAAGCAAACGATCTAGGCACAAGACTAGGAACACAAGAGACAGACTCAAGGTCTCAGCGTGGAGGACCCGCCGCATACCCGGAAGACTAACAAACTCTTCCCCTCCCAAGCCAAGGGCTGAGCTAAGACACCTTCGGAGGGCTCTCTTGGCCGACCGGAACATCCTAGGAGGATCTCAAGATCCACTCCTTAACTAAAGGTGCCACCTCGGGTCTATATAAAATGTTCCCCGCCCGCCTTACTATTGGCACAAAACCGCTCAGCAGCCATACTCTACGCAGCCCCGATTGGGCCGCTAACGGCGGAACTCCGCTACTCTGAAAGGATGGCAACGGGCCATCAGGGGGCTTCCCGACATCTATACCTCGGGGCCCACACGGGGGGAGCGGTTCACGAACACACCGCTCGCCCAAGACAGGAGAAGTAAACTACATATCCACAGAGCATCACAGGTATAAAAGAATATTACAGGAATATAAATTCCATACTCGGCACGCAGGCCGGAAATATAAACAAAAAGGCCTTCGAGGGCCAGCACAAGCTTGGGCTTAAGCCCGCTACTCCCCGCCTGGTACTGCAACACCTGTACGCCAACTTCTCGACGAGCGGCGGCCAACTAGTCATCGATCGGCTAATATAAGCGGACCAAACATATTGCGCACACCCCCTTTTTGGGGCTCGTGGCGCGCATTCCCTGCAAGCGGCTAAATAAACAACTTCCTCGGAGTCTTCTCCGGGAACCCCAGAACATCACCAATCCGGCTCACACGTCCGGATGGGCTTCACACAGCATGCCTAAACCCGTACTCACGCTTTCGGGTACTAATGCAATTAACTGCGGGGACGTACGCGTCAACCCGTCGGGGAGCTCCCTTCCCCCCACCCGTTGGTGGAGAGGGGCTTCCGTGCGAATATGGAAACTGAAGGCTTCACATGCCCAAGTTGAAACATCGTTACCCTTGTCGCATGTTTGGCGGCGGGGACGGGAGAGGAGCTCCGAGTCGATCCTTCTGCATGCGGTCGCGTCGGCGTTCGACCTCCACTCCAGGCCGAGCCTCGCTCCAGGCCGAGCCTCGCTCCAGGCCGGGCCTCGCTCCAGGCCGAGCCTCGCTCCAGGCCGGGCCTCGCTCCAGGCCGGGCCTCGCTCCAGGCCGGGCCTCGCTCCAGGCCGAGCCTCGCTCCAGGCCGAGCCTCGCTCCAGGCCGAGCCTCGCTCCAGGCCGAGCTTGCCGCCGGGAGAAGGGGGAGGTCGAGGTGTGCTGCTCCAGATCGGGAAAAATTGTGGACCGGCCGGGGTGCTCCAGGCGAATGGAAAAAGATGGAGATCGGTGGCGGTCGGGCTGCTGCCTTGCCGGCGACGGAAGAGAGCGGGAAAAGGGGCGGCGGCGGCGGGAGAGAACGAAGGAGGCCGTGCCCTAGCCCGGGCGGTGGCCGGAGGGAGAGAGGAGGCGGGCGGCCCCTTGCTGCCCCAGGCCTAGGGCGAGAGAGGGAGGGCGCGGCGGCGGCGTTGCTTTGCCGGCGACAGGAGAGAAGGAGCGAGGAAGGGGCGGCCGGGGTTGCAGCTGTGCTGCTCCGAGCCGGCGAGAGAGGGAGGGGGCGGCGGCTGCGCTGTGCTGCTCCGAGCCGGCGAGAGAGCGGGGAAGGCGGCGGCGGCTGGGCTTCAGATCCTCGGGTTAGGGTTCCCGCCGCTTCCCATTTTTTTCCCCCCGATTTCCATTTTTCTTCCTTCCTGCTTGTTCCCGTCCCGAGCCCCCCATCTCCTTTTCTTTATTTTTTCTCTCCCTGCATCCCCGCTGTCCCCCTCTCTCTCTCTAAAATCCCCCATGCCCCTTTCTTTATCTCATCTCATCTAACTTATATCATATATTACTTATATTATCATATAATATATAATATATATATATATATATTATAATATAATATATAATATATATATATATATATATTATAATATAATATATAATATATAAACCTATGCGCATAGAACCTTCACACGCACACACGCATGAGGACCCGCACGGGGTCGCGCCAACTCGTCGCCCATAACACGCCCCTAGGCTGATATTTGGGGAGGGTCCCACTCGCCCGGCTACGGGGTTGTACAAGCAGCCTCCGCCTTTCTGTTTTTACTATCAACGACTCAAATTGGCCTGCGGACAGCGGAATCCCGCTGTTTAGGAAGTCTATGGGGAGACCCGGACGGCCTATGCACAACATAATTACCATGGATGAGACTCTCCTAACCAGGGCGAGTACCCCAGTCAAAATGGTGTGGAACACGTCGAGCCAAAGCTTGACCAAGGCTGGAATTCGCTCGGTCTGAAGTCGTCGAGGCGGGACTCGCAATGGCACTGGGCTCGCTCCCCCGTTGAGCTCACCAACGAGTTGGGTTCGCTAAACCAAGGCTAGTCATAGTGGGTCTCGCGAGGTCATACTCGCGCTGCGAAGCGGTCGAGCTATGGCCCCTTACTTGTAACGGTTGAGCTCGCCTGATCCCCTTCGAGGCGAGCCGGGTCGAGCTCACCAAATTGGGGTTATACAGTGTGCATCCACAATCTTGCGTGCACATCACTTCGGAATTTTGCGCGAAGGAGCAGGTGTCTGAAATGGGTAGGTGTAACCCACCTAGAGGAAGATAGGGGAGAACCGGGCGCCGATCTATCAACAATCCGACGGCTCACAAAATCCGTCTGTATTTACTAAAAAAAAGTCAAAGAAAAACACCGTATTTTAAAAACCGTGAACCATTCGATCATATGATCGTATGACCCACGATTCTTCCCTGCCTTTCTGTTGAGATTATATTAAACAGCAGAACACGTGTGTGTGGAACTACGTATTTGGCTTCCTCATCGCGTTTCAGGTCTGGGTGTTGACCCCGGTGGGCCCCTTGCGGCGGAATATCCCCGCGGTCCTGTGGTTGAGGTTAAGGGTCTGTTTGGGAGAGCTCTGGCGGCTGGAGAAGCTTTTTCCCAGCCGCCAGAGCTGTTTTATATTTGTTTGGGACAACTCCTTATGAAGAGCTTTTCATAAATCTGGAGCTGTTTTGATGCTTATCAGAAATCTCTCCCCCCAGCTTCTGCTCTCCTATAATAGATTTTCCTCCTGGCGCTGCCGACCTTCGATCACTACTACTCGACACGACTCTGAGGTCCATAATCTTGGTCGAGGATCTCGATCGCTATTTTTCCGCCGGCGGCGAGGTCTCCGATATGCTAAATTTTATGGACGGCGTCTTCTCCTGCTGCGCGGAGGAGCGGGTGATGGTCTTCACGGCGAGCAGCAAGAACACGCTCGATCCGACGGTGATCCGGTCGGACCGCCTCAATGTCCAGATCCACTTTCCCCTCTGCGATTTCACCGCCTTGAAGACGCTGGCGAGCAACTACCTCGGGCTGAAAGATCACAAGCTCTACCTGCAGGTGGAAGAAGGTTTTCAGGCGGGGGCAAGGCTAAGCCCCGCTGAGATCGGCGAGATCATGATAACACACCGCAAGCTTTACGGCCTTATACGACGATGAGGGAGTTTCACAAGCTTTACGACCTTATACGGTTGCGGAGCAGGAGTAGGAAGGAGGGTGCGTTGGCGGTGGAAGTTTCCGGCGCCGGCGTTGATGCCGGCGGGAGGGCGGTTTCCCCTCTCTAGCCTCCACCATGGCCAACCAATACCGGACGAGATGCAAAATAAACTCAACCCCCCAAACTCCAGATCTGATCCCGCAAACTCCAGATCTGATGTAGATACACCTTCCTCCGTGGTCGACCAAAGCACCTCTCTCTCCACTCCTCCAGATGGAGATCCACCTTCCTACATGGTTGAAAATCGCTCTTCTAAGGGCACTTCTGCACAGAACACTCAAACACTCTGCAGCTTTTCAAAACTGCTCCCCAGAGATCTATTTTAAAACAGCTCTATCCGGATAGCAGCTTTTCAATCCGCCAGAGCTGTCCCAAACAGTGTCTAATCCCACATCGCCTGCAGACTTCTCACCTTTGTGTTCATGTACCTCGCCACCCTTCATCTCAACACCTGTGTTTTGAGATGAACTAATGTGTTGGCGGGTTCTAACTTGGCATCAGAGCGGGTTGTCCTGCTGCGGGGGTGTGTTGAGATTATATTAACCAGCAGGACACGTGTGTGTGGAACCGCGTATTTGGCTTCCACATCGCGTTTCAGGTCTAGGTGTTGACCCCTGTGCCCCCCCCCCCCCCCCCCCCGTGTGACGGAATATCCTCACCATCACGTGGATGGATTAGTCCCACATCGTCTGCAGCGGGTGATCCTTGGTGTTTATGTACCCCCGTCCCCCTTCCTACTACCTCGAGATTTTGGGAAGATGTGTGGTGACGGGTGGTTTCCACACTTTCTTTTATACAGGTTACGCCTAACTAAAAGTTTTTCGAAGGAGCTGGCCCTAGAAAACTTTGACAGTGAATCTCCATTGCTGCAAATTTGTTCCAAGGAGGAGAAATTCATGGGATGAGGATTTTGTTACAGTTTGCAACGAATTGACCGTTAGCAGAATCGACGGTGAGAAAGATTTGGACTTCGCCGCGGACGATGGATAAGTTGGAGAACGTGCTCAGGGCGGAAGTATGTGTTGGAGTCCATCTTGTCATTGTTGTATGCCAGCGCTTCTTGTGTAGAAATAAAAAAAAATTGGGGTGTTGGCGCCAAAGGTCACCAAGTTGGGCGGGATGGGTGTGCACCAGTGGCGGAATTGGGATTTTGAAGTCGCACAGGCACAATCTAAGTACTGTCAATTCGGGGGGTTCGGGGGGCAGCGCCCCGAAAATTTCTTTTTTTTTGCAAAAAATTCAGTTGTGAAATCTGGACTGAAACAGTCCAGATTTCACAATCTGGACTGGACTGTTTCAGCCCAGATTTCAATTGTGAAATCTGGACTGAAACAGTCCAGATAAACTGTATCGCTAAAGAAGAAGAAGAGTTTCAGTCCAGATAAACTCGGTAAAGAAGAAGAAGAAGAAGAAGAGTACCGCCCGGGCACAGCAGGGATCGGGCACAGCAGGGATCGGCGACGGGCACAGCAGGGATCGGCGACGCCGGGCACAGCAGGGATCGGGCACAGCAGGGATCGGCGACGGACACAGCAGGGATCGGCGACGCCGGACAGCAGGGATCGGACACAGGGAGCGGCGACGGGATTGGCGACGGGATCGGATGGAACTGACCTAATTTAGCGATAAAAACCGCTCGGGCACGTGCCCTAGCGTGCCTACACTTGGTTCCGCCCGTGGTGTGCACATAGGTTTATGATGGGTGGGGACCGTGGGGTTGACAAATAAAATAATGTTGTTTATTTTCTGATTATATTGTGCACGCCAACATTTTAAAAGTCGGACCGGACTGGCCGGTTGGACCAGCCGAACCGCCGACGTGTCCACCGGGCAGTCTGGCCAGGTTTGTAAAACTGGCTCTGCTCAAAATCGTGTAAAAACCGAAAAATCGGCTGGTTGAATCGCACAACCATGAACTTGGTTGGATTTCCCACGATAAGGCGGGTTATGAAGTTCAAAATTTAATATCAGAAAATAAAAGGGCGCTATGTTTTGAACTCATACGGTCATACCTGTTCCAATGTTATTTTTAATTCGAATCCTCTCTTTTGAAAACAACAAGGATAGGAAATAGGAGATTGTGAGTCATATTATTATGGAAAAAGAAAACATGAATAAAAAGAAATAATGCGGGCCTCTTTGTGGATTTCCTTTAGTGAGATAGAGAGAGAGAGAGAGAGAGAGAGAGAGAGAGAGAGTAATCTCTCTCTCTCTCTCTTTGGCATTAGAAATTAAACCACCACCATTATTTTTTGTGGTGAATTCCCTGGGTTCAAGTTGGACGAATAATTACAGCCGCGTGAGAGGAGGTTCTCCTGATCACGTGAGGAGAAGGATTGCCGCCCATGTGAGGGCCGCCGCCATCGCAGCCGTTTTCGCTCTGGATGCCGTAAGGGGTGGGAGACCCCAGTAGGATATCATCAGTGGTTGTCATTGGTGCAACACCGCGCAATGGCGGCGGAGCTGTTAGTATCAAACATTGTTTTATCTTCTCTTCTCGTGTGAGATTCTCGATGTATCCACCGATTTTGGAGGAAATAGTCGCCGGTCTTGGAGGAGACGATCTCTATCGGTCTTGAAGGAGATGATGTGGTGCGGGCGTGACGGCGAAGGCTTGCGGTGGTGCAGTGACCTTGACGGAGTTTCTCTTTGGCGGTGCGGGCATGGTGGCGAAGACATGCGAGAGTGCAGTGCCCTTGATAGTGTTTCTCTTCGATGGTGCGGCTTGGCGGCGATGGCGTGTGCAAGTGCAGTTGGCATTGACAGTGCTTCTTCGGTGGTGACAGGTGGTTTGGTCGTCACCTGACGACGAAGGTTCCCGACGAACCTTATGCGTCCGCTGTGCTAGCGGATTGTACTCCAGATTATTCTCTCTCGCGCGGATCGAGCGAATCCGGCTTCTCAGCAGTGTATTCTGTAACGGACTTCGACACACTTCTTCATATTTTGTATTGCGGTTATATTATTTATGTATGTAGAGGGTTGTTCAGATTTATGCACTTGTATACCCTGTAATAAATTGGTTGTGCCTCGGGGGATAGTTTTTGCGTTATATCCCAACAAGTGATATCAGAGCCAGGTTATGTACTAATTTGATATTCGAGGAATTGTTTGACTGTAGTGACTGACGACTAGGTCCGCTCCCTATTTTTTCAAATCTGATCTTTGAATTAATCGGGTTTACTGGTAGTGTTGTAGGACACCCATGACAGGGAAGAACGTGAATTTAGATAGTGTTTATTTGCAAAAGTGTGGTAGTGGAGGGTTTGACCTATTGCAGGTGGTACTGCATGAGATGGTCATGATAACCGAGAATATGTTACATGGTGGTGATTATTTGTGGGAACACAAGGCATGTTCAACGGTTTCTGTGTCAGTTCCCATTTTTTTACTCAGTCTTAGTGACGATGCTCTTTTATGAGAAGGATACGGTGGAACTAGTAGAGGTCACGATCGTAATGCTATCTAGACAGATGTTAGTGTGCCCTACTCCTGGGGCGGTCACATGTTGGCAACAGCGGATGTTTAAGGCGAGGCAGTTTGACAAGGGATTGAGTGGAGCACAATCTCGATCCAGGCCGAAGGAAGGTATGGTATTTTACCATTGCAGACAGTGAAGTCACACAGGAGAGCGAGTTTGCAGCATGCAAAAAGGCCTTGAGGTTAGGGTGCGGACAAGGTGACAGCTAGGTCAAGGTGTAGAGTGATGATGTCCTCACCATCACTGAGAGTCTGTACGACTCTGACAGCTAGGTGTTTGACATCACTGAGTGGATTGGATTCAGGTGGCTACAGTTGGGTGGCCCAAGCTAGAGTACTAATGGTAGAGTGAGCGTGTACCATGCTCGAAAGAGTTGTGCAACGCAGTAGTCTATATTGTTTGATGGAGACCATAATGTGAGGTGGTGTGTCCATGTTTTTTGAGGCCGACATGGTGAATTATCGTGATGATGCAGATGATCGTCCTTCTGGCACTCAGGTTATGTGAGTCGGTTTATACGATCAGTGTGCAACGACGTTCAAAGGTTGAGCCGGAGCAGCGATGAGTAGACTGGAGCAGGTTGGCTGATGTCTCAAGCTGAGACGGTGCTGCGTGCAGAGTTGCTTGGTACAATTGTTATTGTGTGCAGAGAGTGCTTCGTGCAAGTGATGAATCCAGATCTCGAATCAAGGTGATGAATATCATTTTTAGTTTGGATCCTCTCTTTTGAAAACACCAAGGATGGCAGGAGAGATAATGAGAGCCATATTTTTATGGAAAAAGAAATCATGAATAAAAAGGAATAATTATAGCGGCCACCGCCATTATTTTTTCTGGGTGAATTCCCTGATCACGTTGGAGGAATAATTGTAGCCGCCTGAGAGGAGGTTCTTCTGTTCACATGAGGAGAAGGATTGCCGCCCATGTGAGGGCTGCCGCCATCGCCAATGGCGGAATTAGGATTTTGAAGTCGGACGGGCACAATAAATTTCAGCATATACTTCCCAAATTTAAATTCACAACATACAATATGAATATTCTACATGGATTAGTATTAACTAAGCTTAAGACGTGTTATAATTCTAGTCTTATTTGCTACTAACCAAAGTAAACACTAACATTGAACATTTGAACTGCATAAAAAGATAAAATTACAGTATTCCATTGAATCTAACATTTATGATAGTAAGTAGTAACACTGCTACTAATTCACTACACACAAAAACAAAACTTAGATCTAATAAATAGGGCATGACTGTATGAGGGAGATTGGAGATATTTAAATCTAACATCTAAAAATCTAAACCAGAAAAAAATGGAGAATAAGAAGAAGATACCAGGAGGCTGGAGCCCTGCTGCCCTGGAGGAGAATATCGAAATAGGAAGAAGGTCGTTAGTCCCCCGTCGGCGCAGTCGCCATCGCGAAACTGATGCGGGAGATCGAAACCTGCAGGCTGCAGCGAAAGCCTAATCCAGAAAAAGGGGAGTAAGAGGAAGAAGATGACGAAAATGAAGAAGAGGAGGAGAAGAAGAGAAATCGGCGAAGGTGTCACGACCCGTCTCGACAGAAGTCAGAGTGCGCATTGAGACGAGTCGTGATGTCACAGACATGAGCGGAAAGAAAGCCATGTCTGCTAAGGCGGATGCAGAGAACACCAAAAATAGTTTTAAAGTAGCTAATTTGGAGAAAACAGTTTAATTTTTTGATGCTGACGCTTTCAAAGTTTTAAATGCATATGTATCTTGTAAAATTCATGTTTTTCATGCTACTACTATAGTTTTCATATCATTATGATGCAACAGAGAGTGCACATGTGTTATATTCAGATTCTAGTACATAAATATTTATATAGCCTACTAGTTATTCATGATACCATAGAAAATGGCTGATTGCAATTGTTACATAAAAGAATTATTTGACAGTAAAAAAAATGTAAACATAGAATCTGAAACTTGAAGCAGATCGGGCTCGAGGATCTAGCGGAGTTACACGAACTCTAAGGCAATTCCAAAATAGAAAGGAAAAGCCTCATAACATTGAAATAAATAGAATGAATAAAGTAAAGTACAGAACAAGAATAAAAGCAGAAAAGTATGAATACCAGATTCTCATGAAGCAAAATTATCCGGGACAAACAAACAAAGAGCTAAACAAAACAAATTAGTTTATTAGACTACTCCGGAGAATAGCCTAAAATTATTCATGTAATATATTGTAAGCTGTGATCGATGAAGGGTATAGGTGCTATAGCGGACACACATGGCTCACGATCAGATCTGAGTGCAAGTCTTATCGAAAAAGTAATCCTACTTGTCGTGACCATGGAAACAGACAGATGTTCAGTTAGACGCTACAGTTCAAGGATTTGCTTACAACCACAGATTTGTTTTCGAGTTTCATATGAGATTATTTATCATATTATTTTACGACAATATTATGAGAGAAAACTTCAGATCGTAAAACAGATTCACGTCAACGAGAAAGATCATATTGGAAATAAGTTTTACTCGGGTCTTACAATCAGACAGACATCAGAAATCAGACAGACATCAAAAACCAGACATACATCAGAAACCAGACAGACATCAGAAACTAGATTCGACGACACAACATGAATCAAACAGTGAGTTTTGACTCTTGCGATTTTGAGGGGTTAAGGTCATAATATCAAAAATATTTATTGAGTAAATTGTAGAGATAAGTTGATTGGGGTCAGATCGGAGATATTGAACACTCGCCTCGTTTAAACAAATTCTAGGGCACAGTTATCTTTTAAGAAAAATATGCGCTCACTACCGAGCATGATGTAGAAGCACCAAACATATATTTGTTATTCATAACTCGTTACAAGTATGATTTTCCAATTCAAATGTGTGTACGGTACGAGCGTGACATAACTCAACCATCTTTAAATCCCTAACCAGGAGCCTTAACAATGATCATTCAAATCTATTAATGTTCGTGCTCAAGCTTACTGTCCTCAAATTATTAATCAAACAAAATGCAAATTCTCAAATTGAATATCCAATTAACTATCATTCACTAACTCGTCTCCCAATTACTCAAATATCATTATTTACATTCACGACTCGTGTTAATTCTATCGCGTGAAACTCAAACTAGGAACAAGTCTAATAAATGATTCAATGTCTAAATTTTTCTGACGAAACAAGCTATCAAGAGTTGATTCAAAATAAACATAAATTCATATAAAATCATTAAGTTCAATGTTTGCAAGAGAGAGGTGATCTCTACTTGCCTCAAAGAAGCTGAAGCTGACGGAGGAGACCAAATTGCGGCACAAGTGAAATCGGAAAACTTGATATCAGACCTGCTGAAGCACCACCATATATGACAACGAATTATCAAAAACCTTAACGTTAGCACGAGAAATAAATTATCGCAAGATTCAAATAAGAGAGGGAATAAGAAATTTACCTCCCTCAAAGGTGAGGGGCGAAGAGATACCACGTAGAAGCAGGGACTTGACGATGCTTGGGTTAGGGGAAACCCTAATTCAGAGAGATCTGCACATGATTCCTACCAACTGAATCGAGGAGTGGCGCTGGAAATCACGAACCTATCACAATTAGGCGATCACAAGGAGGCAAAAATCTGAAACACAAGGTTAACACAATTATTTTGAGGCAAATAATTCCCAAGAAAACTAGGGAAACTAAAAAGAGAGAGAAAAGAGTGAGTTCTTACCCAAGGAGAATAAATCCGGGCTCACGAAAGAGAGGGAACCAAACCCTAGGCATTTCTCGCCACAAATCCCGGCCAAGACAAAGAATAAGAGGTGAAATTAGGGTTGCTGGAGGGAGAAGAGGCGGCTGCCCTCGCTAATCGACGAAGAGGAGGTCTTGCCGGCCCTAGGAGAAAGAGGGAAGGGAGCAGTCGGCCTCTGGAGGAGCAGGAGGCCGCCAGCCCTAGCAAAGGAGGAGGGGAAGCTATCGACCAAAGCAAGAGGAAGAGGTCGTGTGTGGTTGTTGGCCCTAGCAGGGGAGGAGGAGAAGCCACGACAGAAAGAGGAGCAACCGTCGGCCAAGGCAAGAGGAGGAGCGGTCGGCGGCGAGCAGGGAGGCGGAATCGGCGCGTGCGGGAGCTGCGGTGGATACGGGAGACAGGATAACCTAGCTGAAGCGTTTGCGGCTTTGTGGGAATAAGAGAACCGGGGGGGGGCTCGGGTTGGTTTATTATAAGAGGAAAAAAATTAGGTTTTTATTTAATAATAATATTATTATTATATATGTAAAAAAATGGGTTGTTACATTCTTACATAGTTAGGAAGTTTCGTCCCGAAACTTCCCTGAGAAGCTCTATGAATGTGGACTCTTAGGGCGAAGATTTAGTTGACATTCATTCCAACAATATTCGCGGATCAAGGCATAGAAGTTAACTATGAATACAACGAAACCGAGAGGAGAACAAGCGCGGAGACTATTAAGATCAAGAGAAAAGTTGCAGATACTTGCAACGCAGGTCAGATTCAAGTTCATAGGAGAACTCTTTAGGCTTAGTGGTTCAGACATATACAAAAGATTGACTTCATGGAGCATAGGCATTGTCTTCAATTAGCCCAAAATTGAGCGGCAGAATGCGAGAATCTGGGAGCAAAAAGATCTTACACTGAGCGAATATAGAACGTCAACGGGGAAAAGAAGTTTGAGGATGATTGAGTATCGACAGGAGCGAGTCAAACTAGAGTTGGAGAATCACAAGACAACGCTGGATAAATTCAGCAGAGCATCACTAAAACTTAGAAGCTATCTAGAAGGAGATATAGGATGACCAGACAAGATTGACAGACATGCGAAATAGCAAGAACTATTTACAAATATCGAGAACTAACAATTATAGATTTAACACATTTTCTATTGTCAAGTACATAAATTATGTAATAATTACACCATTTTCATTGGACAACTGTAGGCAATAATCATACAAGTGCAACAATGAGAATATGTGCGATGTCAAGCAGATAGTAAATCCATGTGTGTACAATCATTATTGTTGTTCTTGGTTTAACACTTGTGCAATAATTTACGATATGCATGCAAATGAATGGATATACATGTCATGTTAAGGCCCATATCACTTAACATATTATACATATTAGGACTCTAATGTCATCACACTTGAAAATATTAAACCGCCCATACAATTTAATATTCGCAAGCGGTGTATATCATAGTGGAAATTCATGTGCATAAAAATGTTAAGTTTGCTCATAACCTCTTAACATTTGTGTGCATACTACTCATTTTTATAAGTGAGTGTGTGCGTGTTTCAGCCGCGAACAACAGATAATGACAAGCTGAGTGAAGAAATGATGTATGCATATATATATATATAATAAGTTTCAAAATAAATGATAACTTTAAAATACTCCATCTTAAGGAGCTAACCTCACTAACTTGGCTCTGATACCAACTGTCATGACTCGTCTCGACAGAAGTCAGAGTGAGCTTTGAGACGAGTCGTGATGCCATAGGCATGAGCGGAAAGAAAGTCATGTCTGCTAAGGCGAATGCAGAGAACACTGAAAATAGTTTTAAAATATCTTATTTGGAGAAAACAGTTTAATTTTTTGATGCGGAAGCTTTCAAAGTTTTAAATGTATATGTATTTTGTAAAATTCATGTTTTACAGGCTACTACTATAGTTTTCATGTCATTATGATGCAACAGAGAGTGCACATGCGTTATATTCAGATTCTAGTACATAAATATTTATATAGCCTAATAGTTGTCCATGATAACAGAGAAAATGGTTGATTACAATGGTTACATAAAAGAATTATTTGACAGTAAAAGAAATGTACATATAGAACCTGAAACTTGAAGCAGATCGGGCTCGAGGACCTGGCGGCGCTACACGAACTCTAAGGCAATTCCAAAACAGAAAGAAAAAGTCTCAGAACATTGAAATAAATAGAATGAGCAAAGTAAAGTACAGAACAGTAATAGAAACAGAAAAGTATGAGTACCAGATTCTCATGAAGCAAAACTATTCGGGACAAACAAATAAAGAGCTAAACAGAACAAGTTATTTATTAGACTACTCCGAAGAATAACCTAAAATTATTGATGTAATATGTTGTAAGATGTGATCGATGAAGGGTGTAGGTAATATAGCGGACGCACATGGCTCACGATCAGATCTGAGTGCAAGTATTATCGAAAAAGTAATCCTGCTTGTCGTGACCATGACAACAGACAGATGCCCAGTTATACGCTACAGTTCAAGGATTTGCTTACAAGCACGGATTTATTTTCGAGTTTCATATGAGATTATTTATCATATTATTTTATGACAATATTATGAGAGGAAACTCCAGATCGTAAAACAGATTCACGTCAACAAGAAAGATCAGATTGGAAATAAGTTTTACTCGGGTCTTACAATCAGACAGACATCAAAAATCAGACAGACATCAGAAACCAGACATACATCAGAAACCAGACAGACATCAGAAACCAGATAGACATCATAAACCGGATTCGACGACACAGCAGGAATCAAACTGTGAGTTTTGACTCTTGCGAGTTCGAGGGGTTAAGGTCATAATATCAAAAAGATTTATTGAGTAAATTGTAGAGATAACTTGACAGGTGTCGGATCGGAGATATCGAACACTCGCCTCAGGAAAACAAATTCTAGGGCACTGTTATCTTTCAAGAAAAACATGTGCTCACTACCGAGCATGATGTAGAAGCACCAAACATATATTTGTTATTCATAACTCGTTACAAGTATGATTTTCCAATTCAAATGTGTGTACGGTACGAGCGTGACATAACTCAACCATCTTTAAATCCCTAACTAGGAGCCTTAACAATGATCATTCAAATCTATTAATGCTCGTACTCAAGCTTATTGTCCTCAAATTATTTATCAAACAAAATGCAAATCCTCAAATTGAATATCCAATTAACTATCATTCACTAACTCGTCTCTCAATTACTCAAATATCATTATTTACATTCACGACTCGTACTAATTCTATTGTGTGAATCTCAGACTAGGAACAAGTCTAATAAATGATTCAATGTCTAAATTTTTCTGACAAAACAAGCTATCAAGAGTTGATTCAAAAAAAACATAAGATTAGACAAAACAATTAAGTTCAATGTTTGCAAGAGAGAGATGATCTCTACTTGCCTCAAAGAAGCTGAAGATGACGGAGGAGATCAAATTGCGGCACAAGCGAAATCGAAAAACTTGATATCAGACCATCTGAAGCACCGACATATACGATAATGAGTTATCAAAAACCCTATCGTTAGCACGAGAAATAAATTATCGCAAGATTCAAATAAGAGAGAGACTAAGAAATTTACCTCCCTCAAAGGTGAGGGGCGAAGAGATACCACGTAGAAGTAGGGACTTGGCGATGCTTGGGTTAGGGGAAACCCTAATTCAGAGAGATCTACACATGATTCCTACCAACTGAATCGAGGAGCGGCGCTGGAAATCACGAACCCATCACAATTAGGCGATCACAAGGATGCGAAAATCTGAAACACAAGGTTAACACAATTATTTGGAGGCAAATAATTCCCAAGAAAATTAGAGAAACTAAAAAAAGGGAAAAGAGTGAGTTCTTACCCAAGGAGAACAAATTCGGGCTCACGGTGGAGAAGGAACCAAACCCTAGGCATTTCTCACCACAAATCCTGACCAAGACGAAGAATAAGAGGCGAAATTTGGGTTGCTGGAGGGAGAAGAGGCGGCTGCCCTCTGATACGCCTGAAATAGATGTATATAATAACGCAAGTGCACGTGCCGTAACAAGTAATAAAGTGTGAGTGAGATCGTTCCCTCGGAGAAGTGATTAACTTAATGCTTGCAAGTACTAGCTACACCATTCTTTAAATCCAAACAAGATGAGTAAAATAATTTTGGAAGTAATGAAAAATTTTAATAAATATTTAATCTAACTTAACTACGAAGATCCTTAGAAATTCTTTTATCGATTGGAGAAAATAGCCTTGCATTTCGGATTTCCTATGTGCGTCTAGATGGTGTGGAAAAATAGTATTAGTTAAAAGTGTTGAAGGAATTATCATGCAACGATTTTTATAGAAGAAATCTTCATCTCTCGAATCTCGGAAATCCCAACGTCCTAAATTCTCCTAGTTATCTCTAACGTAGGATGAATGAAGAATATTGATTATCATAAAAATCGGACTGCTAGCAAAAGGAGGAAGTCTCCTCCACCCCTCTAAACTACGGTGAACTAATGAGCGGTTGCACTTCTCCTCTCTCGAATCTCGAAGTACAACGTAAAAGTGGAGATCTTTGGTTAAACGTTTTACACCACTCGTCTCTCGATTCTTGCGGTGCAATGAATTGACCTTCAAGCATATATTATGTCACTCATCTCTCGATTCTCGCAACGCAACACAAGATGAAGATCAAAGCCAAAAATCTCATAAGTATATTCAAAAGTTCACAAGATAACAAATCATCCAACAAATCTCAACAAGCAAGAAACATACACCATAAAAACACACATAGTACTCTACTTACACAAGGCTTGGAGAATTTAGTTCATGGCAAGAGAAGCAACACACAAAATAAGACAGATCTTACAGCACATGATGGAAAGAATTCAAAATAGTGTCGGAAATTGCTCTCCAAGTCGACCCTATGCAGTCCTTCTCTGAGATCCGGTTTGCCCTAGTTCTTCTTCTCCAAGTAATCTCCAAGATGATGGTTTCAAGATCTCCTCCTTAATGATAATAATCCTCTAGTTATGGCATGAGATTCTACTCAAAAAAACGTGCAGCCCTTTCCCAAAAGTTGCCTCTTTTCAATTTTTATTTTGGCGTAAAATTCGAATTTAAAATTCGAAATCCGTCCAGCAGTTGTTGCAACAACTTTTTCAGGTTGTTGCAACAACCTACGCAGTCAAAAAATAATTCCAGCTTTACTTCTCCGGATCGATTTCTTCAGCATTTCTGGCAAGAAAACAACAAAAAATTAGACATATTAACCACAAATAAAATAAATATGAATTTACTCATATTCTTCCTTATTTAATTCATTTGTTTCTCAATACGATAGTTATTAAATCAAAATGACGTACTATATAACTTCTTTTTGGGAAGTTATCACACCTCCACACTTAAATGTTTGCTAGTCCCTAGCAAAGTCATTTCATAACAATAACATGAGTGAAGAAGTAATAAGATATGAACTTAACTGATCTTTAGTTCTTGAAAACAAAATAATCGCGGCATACTCAAGAAACTCGTTTAACTCAACTGATAAGCTTAGCAATCTATGAGAGCCCATTCATTCACAATTCCATTAGTTAGATGGAAGATAAAGCTCAAACAAGTATCGTAGTGTAGTGCGTGGTTTTCTTTAAAAATAGTTTACTTCCATTGCAAAATTTTATATTGAACCTCCGCATTTTATTGGAAAGGATAAGAATATGCTAAGTCTACGATTTAACCTCTTCAAGAGTTGGTAGTTCAAATAAAAGTCGGATAGTTTTGGCTTGGTTCGAAATTTATGGATAACTTTGGTAATAGTATGATGACATCTAGTTAGTATCCTTAATAATTTACCAGGTTATGGGGTCATGCATCATCATTTTTTTTATTTATTTATAGTTGGGATCATTCCAAGTATAAGTGCACATACACAAGCCACATATCACTATGATGTTTCAACCATTTTTTTCTCTTTTTTTATCATAGTTGGGATCATTGTAAGTATGCATTCACATACCTAGGCCGCATATCACTATGACACAAATTTCTTTTCCCATTATATTTTTTTCATCATAGTTGGGATCATTCCAAGTATGTAGACATATACCTAGGCCACATATCACTATAAAATTTAACCATTTAAAGCAAAATTTGGCACCCATAAATGACTAACTTACTAAGTATAACTAGTAGGAACAAATGACATATAAGCATGAAATAGTGTGTAGGGCAAAGTTCAAGCTCAAATATGTTAGTGAATGATCAAAAGGAATACTAGCTAAACTCATGTGTAGGCTTACATCATTGACTTAGTTCTTGCTCATCCCTCCCCATTATTTTAGAGGTAAATATCACAATATTGCATTGGAAGTAAACAAATATTTTGTATATAAAAAAATGCTTGAGCAAGTTTTATCAGAAAAAATCTTACTAACTTCAAATTCATAGAATGAACTATTTGGATTGTTCAGCCATACCAATTAATTATCATTGAATGTGTCTAGAATAGCCTAATGATTAAGTAAAACACGAATTAAGATCATTAAATTTATATTTAAATGAATTATTCTTCACTCAAGTGGTAGGGGTTATAGCACGTCACCTCCACACTTAAGTCATTTGCTAGTCCCAAGCAAATAATTCGTTTTTTAGCATATGGATAGTCTAAGGTGTGTTTACTAATAAACAAATAATTTTAAGGAAGAAAAAAAAACTTAAAATTTAAATAACTCCCCTGAATTGGATGTGATGGAGTGGTCGTGTATTGCTTCTTGTTGACGCACTCACGTTTCTCCCAACATACGATATTTCTCAACAATCCCGCCATTTAGTCTAACCTGCAAAACATTCATCCTCAAAGTGGACATAGTCATTAACATGATGTATATTTGTGTTAGATTCGCTGAGAATAATCAAAAGTCACACAAATATAGCACATGCGCACGATGATTATCATAGAAACCATTTTCATGACTCGCACCAAAAGTCATTACATAATATTCAAGTCAAAACATAATAATTGTCATAGGATAAGCATAATCAGGGCTACAAAATAGTTTGACTTAAATAGATTTTTTTTTCTTTTCTTTTTTCTCATCATCATTCATACATTAATCATCATTTATTTGCAATTTTTTTAAAATTCATTAATGTAACTAAAAGTTGCTAAACATACTTAGTACGAAAATAGTAAATATATATATTTATATATATATATATTGCTAAATTAAAGTTACAAAGCCAACTAATAATGCAAATTAAACATTGGGTTGCCTCTTAAGCAGCGGATAGTTTATTGTCGGACTACAACAATGGACAGGAAAATGAAAACACAATATGCAGTAAACGAAAGATAATTACTGGGTTTATTGTCTCCCCAGCACGACTTATTCAGAAATTTGAAAATTCTAAATTATGGGACAATGAAAAGAGAAATGAACACGTAATTGTTCTAATATACGCGTCGGCAGCGGGTACCGATACGACGATAAAACAACCACCTCTTTACCTAAATAATAATACATGTTAATCGCCGGTAATGAGAACAAAAAGTAAGAAGTGGAGAGCTCCTCGCTATTCTCACCATAATCTATATTTATGCCTAGCAAGGTATCTTCGTCAACAGAGAGGCTATAAGGAGAGAAGAAAATGAATGAGGCTTCAACTATGGTGGAGCACTCAACCTCCTCACATAAGGGGATACCCATCTCATCAACTTGAGGATAATGCTCAATGACCTCTTCGAGCATTTGTGACGCATCAACTTGCTTGGGCTTAGATAATGAAAGGAGATTAGGAAATAAAATAGAAGAAAGACATAAATGATTTCTAATTATGAGAGTGATCCCGGTTTCACTTCTAGTAGGTTCCGAAGATTGATCGATGTCGGCATCGTAAGCATCATAACAAGGGGGGCCCGAGAACTCAAGGGCCTCAGTGGTGAGTTGAATCTCCTCATCCAATGAAGAAGTGTATATCTGCTCATCAGAAAGGATATCCTCTTGAAGCGCATCATAGTGCTCCAAAGAATTATTCCCTACATTGAAGAGGATAATATCTTCGATACACTTTGCCACATCCTCAGGTTCAGGATTATCCCCAAGCGCAATATCTTCGACATGATCGATAAAAATAGGTGTATAAAATTCGTGCAAAGAAGGTGGAGGAACAAGGGTGGTAGCATTATTAGAGAATATGTGGGTTGGTTCCTCCATGGGTGAATCCAAACTAAGTGATGAATGTGTAGGGAGAGGCAGCTCCGCGATATCGTTGCACAGATCATCAACAAACATGATGGTTATATCTCCAATACTTCCTCGTAGACAAGGAGGTAATGCGTATATATCATTAGAATCACAAGGAATATCATAATAATAAGAGGATGAGAGGATTTGAATTTTAGGTTTGTTATACGCCTCTCTTTGACGCTGAAATGCAACGCACTCTTTCATAGCGTGCCCGGTGCTATGACAAAATATGCATTGTTTCTCATTTCTTCTCGGCCTTTGAGGGGTCGGGTTGAAATGTGGAAACGTTGCATGTTGTGGGGGAGCATAATTATAAAAGTTAGGAGCACTATATGAAGTATCATCAAATGTTGGTACTCCATAGGGTGAGGCATATGACATGTAACTACAGTCTTTTATATAACAATCATCACTAGCATGATTGAATGCCCCGCAATAATGACATCGAGAATATAAATATGAATACATGATTTTGTGTGGGAGAATTCACTAAATGGATATTAATCTTTGCACAAATCAACTACACACATATAATTTAAATGAATAAACCTACTTTGCTTTTTTTTTTTGAAAAAAAATAGATTAGGAATAAATAAAATTAAAATTGTGAATTAAAAAAACAAATCCTAAAAAATAAAATAAAATAAAAAAAATAAAAACTTGAGCTCTAAATACTCATGGTTTACTTTTTTTTAAAAAAATTCTAAGTTTAATGACAATAACTCAATGTATCGAAATCTGGACATGCACTAACAGAACAAAAACTAGCAATAACAGAAAATTGCATGAGATTCTACTCAAAAAAACGTGCATCCTTTTCCCAAAAGTTGCATCTTTTCAATTTTCATTTTGGCGTAAAATTTGAATTTAAAATTCGAAATCCGTCCAGTAGTTGTTGCAACAACTTTTTCAGGTTGTTGTAACAACCTGCGCAGTCAAAAAATAATTCCAGCTTTACTTCTCCGGATCGATTTCTTCAGCATTTCTGGCAAGAAAACAACAAAAAATTAGACATATTAACCACAAATAAAATAAATATGAATTTACTCATATTCTTCCTTATTTAATTCATTTGTTTCTCAATACGATAGTTATTAAATCAAAATGACGTACTATATAACTTCTTTTTGGGAAGTTATCACCCTCGCTAATCGACAAAGAGGTCTTGCCGGCCCTAGGAGAAAGAGGGAAGGGAGCAGTCGACCTCTGGAGGAGCAGGAGGCCGCCAGCCCTAGCAAAGGAGGAGGGGAAGCTGTCGACCAAAGCGAGAGGAAGAGGCCATGGGTGGCTGTCGGCCCTAGCAGGGTAGGAGGAGAAGCCACGATAGAAAGAGGAGCAACCGTCGGCCAAGGCAAGAGGTGGTGCAGTCGGCGGCGAGCAGGGAGGCGAAATTGGCGCGTGCGGGAGCTGCGGTGAATACAGGAGACAGGATAACCTAGCCGAAGCGTTTGCGACTTTGCGGGAATAAGAGAACTGGGGGGGGGGGGGGTGGGGGGGGGGGGGCTCGGGTAGGTTTATTATAAGAGAAAAAAAATAAGTTTTTATTTAATAATAATATTATTATATATGTTAAAAATGGGTTGTTACAGAAGGAGAAGCTCTGAACTCGCGATCGGAGGAAAAAGAAAAACGGATGTGGGAGAAGGAGAAGCTCTGAAGTATCATCACGAAGCAATAAAAAACGGAGTTGAGTATCGCCGCTTCGCGCTGTCACTCCGTAAAAAAACAAAAATCGGAGGAGGTGAGGAGTTTTTCTTTACGAATATGGGCAGAACGACAGAAAGAATTGATACTCTAGGTTAATACGCAAAAAAGATGGTCGGGCACGTGCTCGACTGTGCCCACATGTGGGTCCACCTCTGGCCATCGCCGCCATTTTCGCTCCGGGTGCCTTAAGGGGTGGGAGGCCCCTGTAGGATGTCGCTGGTGGTTGTCATTTGTGCAACACCGTACGGCGGCGACGAAGCCGTTGGTACCAAGCGTTGTTTTACCTTCTCTTCTCTTGTGTGAGACTCTCGACGTATCCACCAGCTTTGAAGGAAATAGCCACCGGTCTTGGAGGAGACGATCTCTGCCTGTCTTGGAGGAGATGTTGTGGAGCGGGAGTGGCGGCGAAGGCTTGCGGTGGTGCAATAGCTTTGATGAAGTTTCTCTTCGGCGGAACGAGCATGGAGGCGAAGGCATGCAAGACTGCAGTGACCTTGATGGTATTCTCTCTGGTGGTGTGGCTTGGCGTTGATGGAGAGCGCGAGTGCAGTTGACATCGACAGTGCTTCTCCGGTGGTGGTAGGTGGTTTGGTCGTCACCTGAAGACGAAGGTTCCGAACGAACATTGTGCGTCCGCTATGCTGGCGGATTGCAGTCCAGATTGTTCTTTCTCCCGCGGATCGAGCGAGTTTGGCTCCTTCGCGATGTACGGACGTCGGTGCATTTTTTCATATTTTGTATTAGAGTTATATTATTTATGTATGCAGAAGTTTGTTCAGATATATGTGCTTGTATATCTTGCATTAAATTGGTTGTGTCTAAGGGATAGTGATGGGGATGAAACCTCATTTATATAAGAATGAGTGTGCACTTAGCCATCACTCCTATGATCCCTCCAGTTATGGAGATCATGGGTTTGACTAGTCAACTCACTCCCCTCATGATCTCCATCATAATATGAGAGATCATGGTGACCTCCCATTCAGCAATTACCGCCACCGCTCGCCGCCGCCGGCCGCCCGCCGGCCGCCCGCCGCCGCCCGCCCGCCAACCGCCAACCGCCGCCCGCCACCACCGCCTGCCCGCCGCCATCAACCGCCACCGCCACATACAAGTCGGCCACCGTCTGATCGTTATTGGGCATCCGTTGCCGTCCGATCCGGTGGGTAACCACCCACTAACCAACTAAGTTAGTGGTGGGCCCGCCATAATTCTCTCCAGGAGGCTATAAAAGGAGCCTCAGAGCCTCCTCATAATGGATCTTTTGGCTCCCGGTCATCTTCTTCCTCAGGCGATAGCTTTGCCAGACTCCTCCTTCGGATCATCCTCCAGCCACCACGAGCCACCAGTGCACCACCAGCAGGAAAAAGCCTAAGTCCCAGAGTGAGTAGAAGGACGAAGGCGACCCCGACAAGCAGGCGTACGACGAACCCGCGCTCCAAGCTTCAGAGCACCAGTGCCATCTCTCGCATTCCAGTGTCCAAATCGCTCCCGCGGCGCAGCCTGTTGCCCGCTGGGAACCGTAGACCTTCTCTCTCACCCCAAGTTATAACGGGAGCGGCATGTCGCCCCGCTTCTCAAAACGCATTGTAATGACGAGCAGCTAGTGGATTTTGACCGGCACAGATACGGTCGCGTGGTTTTTTACCCAATTGATGGGTTTTTCCACATCATCACATCTTGAGTCAACCTTTCTTTCTCTCTGACTGTGTGCGCGCTAGACCGGTCCGCAAGCTAAGACAGTCTAATTGAATCCGGTCCGACCGAGGCATCGAGCTAGCCCGCAACAGATAGTTTCCGCGTTATATCCCAACATCCAAATCAGCCATCAATGCAAACCACTCGAAAATTTAGTTCTTGATGAATGGTATTGAAATATATTATACATATACATTAATACATCTTTATAAAGAATAAATTATATAATAAATATATATATGTATAAATGTAAAATTTATTTTTTTTGAGATATATGAATATATCATGTTATATTAACAAAATTTAATATTTTAACTTATTTGTAGTATATATTGTAAGACCCCCCCTCCCCCTTACCAAGGAGGGCTACCGGATCTTATGCCCAGAACCGCCGTCTTACGGTGGCACTAACTCACGGGTTAGTCGACACCGCAACACGCCGATCCTGCCGGCTAGTACGATCATTAACCTGTAGGCCAATATGAGAAGAAGAAGTAAACTGTATATAAAAACCATCAGTCCACAAGTCACAGTACAATCATGTAAAAGAAATGAATAGTACAATAGTCCACAATATAGTACCAATGAAAGAGTAAAAAGGGCTTATACCCAGTACATCAAATCTTTCTCTCACAAAATCATAAATGCGGAAGCTACACTAGAACATCAAGACTCGTCCCACCTGAGGACGCACAGTAGTGGTAGTAGCCTGCTGAAGCGGTATCTGCTCCTCATGTCCTGCCTCCTCGACGTGCTGGTGCTCCATCTCCACGGGCTCCTAAAAATAGTTGGTCACCGACCATTAGTCAAAAAGACTAAGTCGTTTCCTCCGCACCTCGCCCCGCAGCTCCTAGGCACCGAGCGGGAGGACGAAGCGGAGGACAACAAGGGGTAGCAAAATGGAAGCAGGTGACAATATCTATCTAGAGTGGTACTAAGTAATGAAATTCTACTCTAGCAATGCTAAGTACAGTACAAGTAGTAAGTAAGAGCGGTGCAGTAAAGGAAAGTAAAGTACAGTAACATGAACAAGTAAATAAGCTAAGCTACCACTATGTTATCATCACAAACGTACCCTAACTTATATAAATGCCCATACAAATATATAAGTTAGGATTTCCAGGAAATTTAACTTATCATATAAAAGAGCCCATACTAATTTATATGATAAGGATCTATGAAGCGTATGACCTAATATGAATGAATGATATGATGCAATTTTATGCGCAGGCAAGTGCAACTCACACACAACGACTCTGTGATCACAGACCTTTAGTTCCCACTTTTTGAGAGCTAGCATCACTCTCGGGTACCACCGCTGTGGCTACGGCAGCAGCGGAGCGGGCGTCTCCGCTTCTAGACCGGTATGCACACTACCAAGCCTTAGACCCCTCTCATACGCCTCTGTACACGTCCAAGGTGCACTCTAGAGTCTCGCGTACGTACTTTGCTGACAAACCCGTCATTCTTGTTGGGTCGGATGTGTGTTATCGGGGGTCGTCCTCCAGACCGCAGTGTAACACAACCCACTGGCCCCTCTAACTCCCACAACCGCCTGGTGCACCGTACTGCCATCGGTGTGACGAACGGCCAGTACCGCATGCCCCGCCACGATATTTATGCACATGCAAGTAATTCATACCGAGCCTTCCGCTCGCAGGACCAAAACCCGTCCTGAATCCCTCAAACCCAAACCCGGGTGAGAACGCACATTAGTGTCATTATACCAACTCCCTCAAACCCCAAACGGGTGAGCATATATCATGAATCTCTCCAACCCCACACGGGCGAGAAGGTACGATAATGTCCTAACCTATTATACTACTCTTGTCTACAGTTTATTATACTTAGAGATTTAGGGTTAATCCCAGGACTGCCCCCGGTATTCCCTGTGAAGGGCTCTCAAGAGGCACTAGGAACTGTGTTGGGATTACGCCCAGCGTTCCCTTTCGCAAGGATATTTATTTTAGTTGATGGCTACCCATGTATCTCCCCAGCTCTCCTTATTGCTTTAGTACAACCCTAGTGACTTAAGGTATTACCGGGAAAACCGACGGTCTTCCGCCGATCCCCACTCCAGTTGCTAGCTAAGACTTGCACTTTAATCCCTCACTAAGACAACTCTACCCACCAGGGTTACTCATGTTGCACTCTCTCTTATTTCTGCCGATAATCAATCCCCTGGTAATCCCCTAAGGCAGGACCTATTTGTGTTATATGCAGACCATGACCTATGATTACCCTAGAAATGCGATCTTCCAAAACTTAAGGCATCTTGCCTCTAAATATTTATCCTAAGGTGTTATGGACTGAGGGAACTACCCTAAGAATCATCGTAATTTTTCTTGGCCAATTAGTCCTTTAATTAATTCTTTTAATTTAAATGCTAGGTCACTTTACACATGAAGTAGTTTGATTGAGTATCCACTGACCTAGGGAATTTTTCCTGAGATGTATATTGACAAAATATTGCTGCCTACAGAATTTCATAATTTTCCTTAAATTATTTATTATCATTTTCAATTTAATATCAATTCCACATAAATTCCATTTTCCAAATGATGTATAGGCATTATGTACTCAAAAATTCCAGAAAAATTACAAAGCTTTTAGGATACTAATTTATGACTATTGGCAGAGAATCATCAACATTTATTGTAAGATGGCCTATAGGATTCCATTATAAGATATTTACCAAAATGCCATTATACTAACTTAACACAAATAATGCATCCATTAAATTCTGAGAAATTTATGCAAGACTAATAATAACATTTTATAGCAATAGAATAAATTCCAAATTTTTCAGAAGTATATATCCCTCATTTCAAGAATTTACAAGATAAGGGTAAAATGGGGAATTTAGGGTATCTACTCCAAAAGTTCTTCAAAACAGAGAAATCATATTTTTCCTAAGTCAAATGTGATGTTATCTATGCCTTGGCAAAGTTGTTTGGATTTGTACTTGAATAAATCCTATTTTCCAACTTTATTCCCAAAATAGCTATATTTAAAATAAATTCCAATAAATAGAATTTTGATTCTAAAAATTCCATTATTAATTTGAGGGATGAAATTTACCCTAATGAACCACTGTAAATAATTTCATGACTCTTGCATGTCACCATTGGGCTAAATACACCAATTGGCATTTTTGCTATTTGCACACCAAGGCTAAACATAGCTAGCACATGCAAGTGGATTTCCCCAACATGCAGTGAACCCAATGTACTGAAACTTTTATCATGCACCAAGGATGACCCCACTGACCCACCACCAAAATATGGGGCCATGGGGAGTAGTAGAACTTCATATATGTCATTTATTTATATTTTGATATTTTACCAAAAACTATAGGAAAATATTCTCTAAAAATTCCTAAATTTTTGCAGGAGCTAAGTATGTCCTAATCATGCATGTGCCCAAAATTTGGGGCCATGGTGACTAATATTGAGACCAGGGCATCCAATATAATTTCTGCCCTAGTCTAGGACCAGTCCTAGGAGAAATGTCCTACAGGACTGTACACTACACCAAAATGTATGTTTAGGGTGGCATTTTAAAGGTACGACCCTAGGATACATTTTGCATTAAGGGGCTAAGTTCTGGAAATGCCTCTAAGAGGCCTAAATTTAGCTTGCAAGTGACAGCAAAAACAGGGACAGAAAATTAAATTTTGATGTAGCACGAATCTTAAAGCAGGATGGATGGCATCTGTTCATCTTCTTCCTCCAGCCAAGGGCCGAGATTGTCCCGACCTGGAGCACCTTCAAACCTCATTTCCCAGCCACCCCTTAGCCTCCACGGCCGGCTACCACCACCACCTCCGTTGAGGTGGTGGCCAACGTTTGGCGGCGAAATGGTGGCCGGAGGCGGCGGTTTCCGGCGAACTGGCACTCCATCAAAATTCCAAAATCCATGAAAAAGCTCACCTTGGATCTGGCTCATTTGAGCCCGATGTCTCGCCTAATAGATCTAGGAAACTAGTACGGGTAGAGGTGAGGTGAAACGGACCTCGATTGGGGCTTGGCGGCGGGTTTGGCGGCGGTTGGCCATGGAAGTTTTCCTCTTCGGCGAGCTTGCTCCCGAACCCGATTCTCCACCAAAAGCTTTGATCCAGATATCGAATTCCACTCCTTTCGGCCTTCTGAAGCTAATGGTGAGGTCTGTTTGGACTGAGGTGGGCTATAAGTGGAGTTAACTCCAAGGTGAGCTCGGTTTGAGCTTTGGAGGCTTCACCCATGGTGCCATGTGGCTCTCAGCTCTGGTATTCTGCTGGAAATGAAGAGGGGAGGTCGGCCACCTGGTTTTGGGCAGCCAAAACCAACTGATGGGGTGGCCATGTGGCCACCATTTCCTTCATTCCCCTTTCTCTCTCCTCCTTTCCTAAAAATCCCAATTTTACCCCCTTGCATGTATTCTCTCTCCTGATTTAGAGGGGTAGGACTGGTCTTGTTCACTTGGGCTGACTATGGGCCAATTTTGGTGGGCTTGGTCCAAGGGGAAATGACTTGGCCTTCATTTCATTCCTTAGGTCAAATTGTTGACCAAATTGACTTTTAGGGTTGACTGGTCAACCATGGTGGGTGGACTGACCCCACTTGGTGGAAATGGGTCTAGTGGCACCACCCAACTTAGTTTGGGTCAAGGGGGTGCCCCACTTAGGTTAATTAGGCCTATGGGTGTGGGTTTGACCAAATTAAGCCCAAGGTTGACCTTGGTCAACTGGGGTCAAAATGTTGACCCAGTGACATACCCTAGGGTCCACTTAGATTGTTTTTAGGGTTAGGGCAATGTGGTGGGGTCATGGTGTGGCTAGGGTCCCCACTTAGGCTAGTTTGACCTAGTTTGACTATGGTCTTATAGTGGGCCCCACATGGCTACCACCCACTTCCTAGGGTCAAACTTAGTTGATCTCCTTAAGTCTCACCCATGCCTAACCCAATCTAAGTTGAGGGGTCTAGAAGTAACATGGGATGTTACAAATTCCAATAAACAAGAAAATAATTTCGTCCCCGAAATTTAAGTTCGGGTCTACGGGGTTCTACTTGCAAGAATCATCAAGAAATTTAAAGACATAACTTAAATGTACCTGATGCGAATAGCTCCGGGTGTTGTTCCAGCATCAGATCCCTCGGCTCCCAAGTGTGCTCCTCCCGTCCATGGTTGGACCACAACACCTTCACAAGAGGGACCTTCTTCTTCCGCAACACTCGGATGGCTGTATCGTCAATCCGGATCGGCTCCAATCTCACTGATCTGTCAGGCTCTACCGGTCCGGCTGTAGTAGTGATGTGCTGCTCCGGCCGAAGGAGAGCTCTTCGCAAGGAAGAGACATGGAAGACGTCATGTAATGCACCCAACTCTGGTGGCAGCTGCAGTCGGTAAGCCAAGGGGCCGATCCGCTCCAGGATCAGGTATGGCCCCATGTATCGTGGACTGAGCTTCTTGTGCCTCCGCACCCGAGAAACACCGTGTACTGGACGTATCTTCAAGAACACCCTGTCTCCAACCTGGAACTCCACCTGCCGGTGCCGAGCATCATAATACTTTGCCTGCCTGCTCTGGGCCTCCAGTAGCCGATCCCTGATCAATCGAATCTGAGCCTCAGTGTCCTCCATATAATCAGTTCCCAGAGCCCTGGTATCCACATCATGTACCCATGATAGTGGTGTCCGGCATCTCCTCCCATAAAGTGCCTCGTAAGGAGCCATCCTGATGCTAGCCTGGTGGCTGTTATTATACGAGAACTCGATCAATGGCAGCAGCCTCTCCCAAGGCCTCCCCGTATCCAATATGCATAATCTGAGCAGGTCCTCCATGGTCCGGATGGTCTGCTCGGTCTGTCCGTCGGTCTGCGGGTGGAAGGCGGTACTAAAGGTAAGTCGAGATCCCAAATAAGCATGCACGGCCCTCCACTCGCTCGAAGTGAACCGACCATCACGGTCCGAAACAATAGTCCTGGGGATACCATGATATCTGATGTACTGCTCCACAAATAGTCTCACCAGGACTACAACTGGGGCATCCTTCCGAACTGGAATAAACCGCGCTACCTTGGTCAATCTGTCCACTATAACCCATATAGAATCATGCCCAGAGTGGGAGCGAGGCAATCCGTGTACAAAGTCCATAGCAATGTCCTCGAACTTCCACTCTGGAACTGGCAGTGGCTGTAGTAAACCTCCCGGGCTCTTGCATTCCGCCTTCACACGCTGGCAGGTCTCGCAATGGGTCACAAAATCCGTGATCTCCCTCTTCATCCCGGGCCAATACATAGATCTCCGCAAATCTGCCCACATCTTGGTGATGCCGGGGTGCACTGAATATCTCGAGCAATATGCCTCTCGGAGTATGTCCTCCCGGATACTGCCTCCTGCTGGTATGTAGATGCGTCCCCGAAACCTAAGAAGATCATCCTGTAGCATGTAGTCCTCGACCCTGCCCCTCTCTAAGGCACTGAAAATCGGCTGTAACGCAGCATCCAGCCTCTGATGTGCTCGGATGCGCTCCTGTATATCATCGCCGCTGATCACTGAGCTCAAATACTCTCTATATACGACTGGCTCGGTCTCGGACACCATGGTGATGTGCATGTCCTCCATCATCTGTAGCAGCTCTAAAGACATCAATCGGGGCTCCGGTCCAGAAGTGCCGGCCCTCCTGCTCAAAGCATCCGCAACCGTGTTCGCTTTCCCCGGGTGATAGTGGATCTTGTAATCATAATCACAGAGGAACTCCAGCCACCTCCTCTGTCTCAGGTTTAGGTCCTTCTGCGTATCGATATATTTGAGATTCTTGTGATCTGAAAAGATGTCACAATGAATCCCATATAAATAATGCCTCCATATCTTTAGGGCGAAAACCACAGCCCCGAGCTCTAGATCATGTACTGGATAGTTATGCTCATGCTTCTTCAACTGTCTCGAAGCATAAGCAATAACGTGTCCATGCTGCATCAGGACTGCACTCATCCCCTGGTAAGAGGCGTCCGTGTAGATCTGGAATCCTTCGCTCCCGGATGGAAGCGCAAGAATGGGGGATGAGATGAGTCGGTCCTTCAGCTCCTGAAAAGCAGTCTCACACCGTTCTGACCAAACAAAATCTGTGTCCTTCTTCGTCAAGGACGTGAGGGGGAGTGCTATCCTCGAGAACCCCTCCACGAACTTGCGATAATACCCTGCTAGTCCCAAGAAACTGCGGATGTCAGATGCGGTCTTCGGCCGTGGCCAATCCCTCACCGTCTCTATCTTGGCTGGGTCCACAGCTAACCCAGCCCCACTGATCGTGTGCCCCAGGAAGGCCACCTCCTGTAACCAGAACTGGCACTTTGAAAATTTTGCGTACATCTGGGTCTCCCTCAGCCTCTGCAAGACCTGTGCCAAGTGCTCCGTATGCTCCTCCTGAGTCCGAGAATAAATAAGGATGTCGTCGATGAATACAATCACGAAGCGGTCTAAGAAAGGCTCGAAAACACGGTTCATTAGACTCATGAATGCAGCAGGAGCATTCGTGAGCCCAAAAGGCATCACCGTGAATTCGTATAATCCATAGCGCGAGCTGAAAGCCGTCTTCGGTATGTCCTCTTCCCTGATACGGAGCTGATAGTAGCCGGATCGCAAATCTAACTTGGAGAACCAGAATGCTCCCTGTAGCTGGTCAAATAACTCATATATCCGAGGCAGAGGATAGGTGTTGCGGACCGTCAACCGGTTCAGCTCCCGGTAATCTATACATAATCGCAGTGATCCGTCCTTCTTCTTCACAAATAGAACTGGCGCTCCCCATGGCGATGAGCTAGGCCGCACAAATCCTGACTCGACTAGCTCCTGTAGTTGAGTCCTGAACTCCGCTAACTCCCTACGAGCCATCCTGTAGGGTGTCCGGGACACCGGCTTCGCTCCCGGTACTAGCTGAATCCTGAAATCCAAATCTCTAGCAGGCGGTAGCCCGGGCAATTTCTCCGGGAATACGTCGGCGAAATCCCGAACCACCGGAATATCTGAGATAGTCGCCTCTGTTCCCACCATCTCGAAGCAGACAATATAGACTTCTTCACCCTGCTCATGGGCCTTCACAGCATGTATAGAAGATAATAGTAGGTGGCAGATAGGCTGGATACCTTCAACGATAACATGAGAGTCGCCATGTCTTAGCGTGATCCTCCTGGACGGGCAATCTATCTGGGCATGGTTCCGATGCAACCAGGCCATGCCCAAGATCAAATCAAAGTCCTGCAGCTTCAGAATAGTCGTCGGCGCCTCAAATGCCTTGCCGCCAATCTCGGCCTCCATGTCGCAATGTGCAGTGGTCCGCAGCTCCGACCCATCGGGTAGACGTACCCTCATCTCTAGTCCTGGAAACCTCTCCACTCCTTCGAGTCCGTCGATGAAGGCCTCAGATACGAACGAGTGTGAAACACCCGTGTCGAAAAGAGTATGAGCGGGCTTGCCGCTGATCATAACTATGCCTGAGGTTTGTTTACGTGAAAGTTAGTTGTTATTCTATAGTTCCAGGTACTAAATATATATCATTGGAAATTCAAGAAAATTCATAATTGACTCCAAGTACCTGTGATAACCTCCTCTGGATTCCTCGGCTCTGTGAGGTCCAAGGCGTATATCTGCTCCTGCTCGCGCCTCCTGCCGTGATATCCCCGACCTCGGCCTCGCCCTCGGCCTCGTCCTCTGCCCTGCTGTACTGGGGCCACTGGAGGTGGAGGAGGAGGAGGGGGATGGAATCGGTGCGGGCACTCCGATCTGATGTGCCCGGGCTGGCGGCATCCGTAACAAACCACTTGTCGGAGGCCTCGGTCATCCTGTCTCCTCGGATCATGTATCTGTAGAGGTGGGGGAGCCAATGCTGGAGGAGGTACCTGCTCCTGCCTGAAGTTTGGACGACGACGTCCCCCACCCCTCCTGTATCCAATGATCCTGCCTCTCTGAGAGCCCCTACTGCTCTCACCTGATGTCGATCCGTCAAATGGTCTCTTCCCTCCGGCTCGCACCATCAGCTGGTCAGCCTCCAGCTTCTTCGCCATCTCGATGATCTGCCTGGATGTGCCATGAGAAATGAATAACAGAGCCTGCCTCAGATCATCCCTGAGGCCCCGGTAGAACCTTTTCGCATACCTCCTATCGTCGGTGTCCTGAATCCCCGCGAACCTGGCCAAGTGGGAGAACTCTCTCTGGTACTCTATCACTGATCTGGTCCCCTGCTTGAGGTTCAAAAACCTCTCCTCCAAAGCATCTCTGTCCGTAGCAGAGACGAAGTGCTCCAGAAACACATCGCCAAACTCTTCCCAAGATATCTCTGACAGCTCAAAGTCCGCATAAGTAGACTCCCGGACTGACTTCCACCATCTCTTCGCTTGGGCCTCTAGCACAGAGGTAGCTAGAGGTACTGCCTGGCCGACTGGGCAGCTGATGCCCGCTAAGATCTCGTGTATGGCCTCCAGCCATTCTTCTGTCTTCACCGCATCCTCTGTCCCGCGGTACGTCGGTGGGGACAGGCTCTTGAATGCGCTCAGCCAGCTCGACCCCGGATTTGGCTGTGGAGCCGGAACTTGCTGGGCTCTAAAGGCATCCAAAATCGCCGTCAGGGTCTGCCCCAACTCCGTCTGTAAGAATGGAGTGGCAGCTGGAGGGGGAGGAGCCACATTTTGCGGCGCTGCGACCTGCGGAGGTTGCATAAAGGTAAGGTTAAAAACAAAACCGGCCTAACACATTGTACTTCGTGGACCATTTATGTGACTTTACACATGGGCACACCACTGCTTCCGCTGCATAGTTTGTCCGCAAACTAATGCTCGGGAGGGGGTGGTCCCATGTTGTGGACTTCTTTCTCATATGATCGTTGTTCAAGTGATACCAGTTTGTAAGACCCCCCTCCCCCTTACCAAGGAGGGCTACCGGATCTTATGCCCAGAACCGCCGTCTTACGGTGGCACTAACTCACGGGTTAGTCGACACCGCAACACGCCGATCCTGCCGGCTAGTACGATCATTAACCTGTAGGCCAATATGAGAAGAAGAAGTAAACTGTATATAAAAACCATCAGTCCACAAGTCACAGTACAATCATGTAAAAGAAATGAATAGTACAATAGTCCACAATATAGTACCAATGAAAGAGTAAAAAGGGCTTATGCCCAGTACATCAAATCTCTCTCTCACAAAATCATAAATGCGGAAGCTACACTAGAACATCAAGACTCGTCCCACCTGAGGACGCACAGTAGTGGTAGTAGCCTGCTGAAGCGGTATCTGCTCCTCATGTCCTGCCTCCTCGACGTGCTGGTGCTCCATCTCCACGGGCTCCTAAAAATAGTTGGTCACCGACCATTAGTCAAAAAGACTAAGTCGTTTCCTCCGCACCTCGCCCCGAAGCTCCTAGGCACCGAGCGGGAGGACGAAGCAGAGGACAACAAGGGGTAGCAAAATGGAAGCAGGTGACAATATCTATCTAGAGTGGTACTAAGTAATGAAATTCTACTCTAGCAATGCTAAGTATAGTACAAGTAGTAAGTAAGAGCGGTGCAGTAAAGGAAAGTAAAGAACAGTAACATGAACAAGTAAATAAGCTAAGCTACCACTATGCTATCATCACAAACGTACCCTAACTTATATAAATGCCCATACAAATATATAAGTTAGAATTTCCAGGAAATTTAACTTATCATATAAAAGAGCTCATACTAATTTATATGATAAGGATCTATGAAGCGTATGACCTAATATGAATGAATGATATGATGCAATTTTATGCGCAGGCAAGTGCAACTCACACACAACGACTCTGTGATCACAGACCTTTAGTTCCCACTTTTTGAGAGCTAGCATCACTCTCGGGTACCACCGCTGTGGCTACGGCAGCAGCGGAGCGGGCGTCTCCGCTTCTAGACCGGTATGCACACTACCAAGCCTTAGACCCCTCTCATACGCCTCTGTACACGTCCAAGGTGCACTCTAGAGTCTCGCGTACGTACTTTGCTGACAAACCCGTCAGTCTTGTTGGGTCGGATGTGTGTTATCGGGGGTCGTCCTCCAGACCGCAGTGTAACACAACCCACTGGCCCCTCTAACTCCCACAACCGCCTGGTGCACCGTACTGCCATCGGTGTGACGAACGGCCAGTACCGCATGCCCCGCCACGATATTTATGCACATGCAAGTAATTCATACCGAGCCTTCCGCTCGCAGGACCAAAACCCGTCCTGAATCCCTCAAACCCAAACCCGGGTGAGAACGCACATTAGTGCCATTATACCAACTCCCTCAAACCCCAAACGGGTGAGCATATATCATGAATCTCTCCAACCCCACACGGGCGAGAAGGTACGACAATGTCCTAACCTATTATACTACTCTTGTCTACAGTTTATTATACTTAGAGATTTAGGGTTAATCCCAGGACTGCCCCCGGTATTCCCTGTGAAGGGCTCTCAAGGGGCACTAGGAACTGTGTTGGGATTACGCCCAGCGTTCCCTTTCGCAAGGATATTTATTTTAGTTGATGGCTACCCATGTATCTCCTCAGCTCTCCTTATTGCTTTAGTACAACCCTAGTGACTTAAGGTATTACCGGGAAAACCGACGGTCTTCCGCCGATCCCCACTCCAGTTGCTAGCTAAGACTTGCACTTTAATCCCTCACTAAGACAACTCTACCCACCAGGGTTACTCATGTTGCACTCTCTCTTATTTCTGTCGATAATCAATCCCCTGGTAATCCCCTAAGGCAGGACCTATTTGTGTTATATGCAGACCATGACCTATGATTACCCTAGAAATGCGATCTTCCAAAACTTAAGGCATCTTGCCTCTAAATATTTATTCTAAGGTGTTATGGACTGAGGGAACTACCCTAAGAATCATCGTAATTTTTCTTGGCCAATTAGTCCTTTAATTAATTCTTTTAATTTAAATGCTAGGTCACTTTACACATGAAGTAGTTTGATTAAGTATCCACTGACCTAGGGAATTTTTCCTGAGATGTATATTGACAAAATATTGCTGCCTACAGAATTTCATAATTTTCCTTAAATTATTTATTATCATTTTCAATTTAATATCAATTCCACATAAATTCCATTTTCCAAATGATGTATAGGCATTATGTACTCAAAAATTCCAGAAAAATTACAAAGCTTTTAGGATACTAATGTATGACTATTGGCAGAGAATCATCAACATTTATTGTAAGATGGCCTATAGGATTCCATTATAAGATATTTACCAAAATGCCATTATACTAACTTAACACAAATAATGCATCCATTAAATTCTGAGAAATTTATGCAAGACTAATAATAACATTTTATAGCAATAGAATAAATTCCAAATTTTTCAGAAGTATATATCCCTCATTTCAAGAATTTACAAGATAAGGGTAAAATGGGGAATTTAGGGTATCTACTCCAAAAGTTCTTCAAAACAGAGAAATCATATTTTTCCTAAGTCAAATGTGATGTTATCTATGCCTTGAAAAAGTTGTTTGGATTTGTACTTGAATAAATCCTATTTTCCAACTTTATTCCCAAAATAGCTATATTTAAAATAAATTCCAATAAATAGAATTTTGATTCCAAAATTTCCATTATTAATTTTAGGGATGAAATTTACCCTAATGAACCACTGTAAATAATTTCATGACTCTTGCATGTCACCATTGGGCTAAATACACCAATTGGCATTTTTGCTATTTGCACACCAAGGCTAAACATAGCTAGCACATGCAAGTGGATTTCCCCAACATGCAGTGAACCCAATGTGCTGAAACTTTTATCATGCACCAAGGATGACCCCACTGACCCACCACCAAAATATGGGGCCATGGGGAGGAGTAGAACTCCATATATGTCATTTATTTATATTTTGATATTTTACCAAAAACTATAGGAAAATATTCTCTAAAAATTCCTAAAGTTTGGCAGGAGCTAAGTATGTCTTAATCATGCATGTGCCCAAAATTTGGGGCCATGGTGACTAATATTGAGACCAGGGCATCCAATATAATTTCTGCCCTAGTCTAGGACCAGTCCTAGGAGAAATGTCCTACAGGACTGTACACTATACCAAAATGTATGTTTAGGGTGGCATTTTAAAGGTACGACCCTAAGCTACATTTTGCATTAAGGGGCTAAGTTCTGAAAATGCCTCTAAGAGGCCTAAATTTAGCTTGCAAATGACAGCAAAAACAGGGACAGAAAATTAAATTTTGATGTAGCACGAATCTTAAAGCAGGATGGATGACATCTATTCATCTTCTTCCTCCAGCCAAGGGCCGAGATTGTCCCGACCTGGAGCACCTTCAAACCTCATTTCCCAGCCACCCCTTAGCCTCCACGGCCGGCTACCACCACCACCACCTCCGTTGAGGTGGTGGCCAACGTTTGACGGCGAAATGGTGGCCGGAGGCGGCGGTTTCCGGCGAACTTGCACTCCATCAAAATTCCAAAATCCATGAAAAAGCTCACCTTGGATCTGGCTCATTTGAGCCCGATGTCTCGCCTAATAGATCTAGGAAACTAGTACGGGTAGAGGTGAGGTGAAACGGACCTCGATTGGGGCTTGGCGGCGGGTTTGGCGGCGGTTGGCCATGGAAGTTTTCCTCTCCGGCGAGCTTGCTCCCAAACCCGATTCTCCACCAAAAGCTTTGATCCAGATATCGAATTCCACTCCTTTCGGCCTTCTGAAGCTAATGGTGAGGTCTGTTTGGACTGAGGTGGGCTATAAGTGGAGTTAACTCCAGGTGAGCTCGGTTTGAGCTTTGGAGGCTTCACCCATGGTGCCATGTGGCTCTCAGCTCTGGTATTCTGCTGGAAATGAAGAGGGGAGGTCGGCCACCTGGTTTTGGGCAGCCAAAACCAACTGATGGGGTGGCCATGTGGCCACCATTTCCTTCATTCCCCTTTCTCTCTCCTCCTTTCCTAAAAATCTCAATTTTACCCCCTTGCATGTATTCTCTCTCCTGATTTAGAGGGGTAGGACTGGTCTTGTTCACTTGGGCTGACTATGGGCCAATTTTGGTGGGCTTGGTCCAAGGGGAAATGACTTGGCCTTCATTTTATTCCTTAGGTCAAATTGTTGACCAAATTGACTTTTAGGGTTGACTGGTCAACCATGGTGGGTGGACTGACCCCACTTGGTGGAAATGGGTCTAGTGGCACCACCCAACTTAGTTTGGGTCAAGGGGGTGCCCCACTTAGGTTAATTAGGCCTATGGGTGTGGGTTTGACCAAATTAAGCCCAAGGTTGACCTTGGTCAACTGGGGTCAAAATGTTGACCCAGTGACATACCCTAGGGTCCACTTAGATTGTTTTTAGGGTTAGGGAAATGTGGTGGGGTCATGGTGTGGCTAGGGTCCCCACTTAGGCTAGTTTGACCTAGTTTGACTATGGTCTTATAGTGGGCCCCACATGGCTACCACCCACTTCCTAGGGTCAAACTTAGTTGATCTCCTTAAGTCTCACCCATGCCTAACCCAATCTAAGTTGAGGGGTCTAGAAGTAACATGGGATGTTACATATATATTGTTGGATTGCTCAAGACTCCGATAGAGTGGACTAAATTGGACTGCCTTAGCCTGAGAGCGGTCGAGTGCGTCAACAGTTACAGTAAGTAAAAAGCAGGAAAAAGAATTTTTTTAACGTGAAATACCCGTCAACTTGGTGAAAAACTATGTGGTCGGGTATGTGCCGACCAAACTTTCACTATTTGTTAGTTTGTTGTACAATATTTTCTTGAAGAACTTGAGGGCGACAGGTTGCCTCTCGTTACAATCATTGAGTGAGTGTGGAGGGAGGGCTCAGAGTGTGACAAACCACCACTCGCGGAGTTAAGTATTTCTTTGAGAGTTGTGGGCAGCGATGCACTGGACGCACTTTGGAATCCTTTGTTGATGCTCAGAAATATGGACGACTTGCTACACTTATCCTGGTGTCTAGGGCTTGTCTCCAGTCGCACTTAGATGAATCAGTGATGGCTGACTTGTCTTCACCCAACGAGATTGCTGTTGAGTCAAGGGTGCTGGGAATGCTGAGTTTTCTGTACGTCGGACTGCAGTTGAGCAGTCCTCGGCGGGCTCTGAAGTCGCTCATGTAAACTGCTGGCAGTGCGGGGCACATGAACTTAGAGCGCTCTGGCAGGCTTGGTTTGCTGACACTAAGGAGGCTTGGTGGTCCCGAAAGAGCGTACAAAGGCAAACTTGGATGGTTTTGACGGCGGAGCGTGAGGAGGCGTGCTTGGATGGTCTTGACGGCGAAGCGCACACTTGATGGAGGAGAGTGTGGGGGGTGCCTGCTGGAGTAGAGCGCGCATGTCGCTTGCTGAAGGAGAGCGCGTAAGGAAGAGATGCGCAAGAAAGAGGCGCGCGCGGGAGCGCACACAGAAGAGGCGCACGGGACCGGATCCGCGCGCACGCGGCATGGAACGCGCGCGCGTGCCCGCGCGCGGTCCCGCACGCTCTCCCATGCGGGCGCACTTATGTGCACCTTCGCAGGTGCGCCCGCACGCTATCTCGCACATGTTCGCGCTCGTATGCCTGCGCGTGGGCGAGATCGTCAGCGCGCGGCCGAGATCGCTCGTGCCCATGCGCGACCTCGCACACCGTCGCGACTACAGGAGCAACGCCTTCCTCCCCCAGGCGCATTCGTCGCCTCTCCTACACCATAAGATATGCTAACATTTTTTACCCGAGTTTGCAGGGCGCAACCACTTGCCAGCTCAAGTCCATCACCATTCGCCATCGTTGTGATCATAAAAGTAAACAGAAAGATCCTTGCTTTCCTTCGTCCGAAGCGGTCTCACACAATAAGGATTTGGGGGGCAATTGTTGGGGATGACACCATTTTATAGAAATCGGGTGTGCGCATAACCGCACACCCATGATCTCCACCTCAAAGGAAGTTGGGTCATGGGATAAACCGCACGTGCGATCACTGCGCTCGATCCCCTGCGCGTCGATCCCATTACGCGTAATGGGCAAACCGCCGCGAGCCTCACCTCGCCAGCGGAGGGCTGCCGGCCTCCTCCCCGGACGTCGACCGCCCGCCCTCTCTCGCCGCACCGGCCCCGACGCACGTCCAAGGGGAGCGGCCTGTAGCACCCCCCCCCCAACCTTTGCCCGGGTCGGGCCGGAGGGGTACTACTTGGGCGCCAAGACGTCCACCCAGTGCTCTTTGGGGAAACGATCCACCCTATCTAAGCACTAGATGGTCGCCTTGGTCGGCTCGAATTATAACATTCACAACTCATCAGAATATAGCGGAAGCATTAACAGGAAACAATTGCAGATTTATATAACATATCATAATAATACAAAGGTTCTAGGGCCGAAGCCTAAGTATTTAAATAAGCCCGTGGGCGGGACATGTGCTACATATAATCCTCATATACTCTCTCTACGCGGCTCGGCGTAACTCACGTCTCTAAACTCTGGGGACGGTGGGGGTGCATCGGCTCGAGTAGACCTAGCTGCTGGCATAATCTCCTGCGGCAGCGGGTCACTACGGTGCTCCACCTCCTGTGAATGGTTAATCAAATAACCATTAGTCACAGAGCTAAGTGGAAACAAATCTCCTCCCCGGATCCCCATCCTAGAGACGAGCACGCACCCACCCAACAAAGTTAAATAGCCGAAGCAACAGAGGGTTAGCACAACATTTCATATATGAACAACTAGGAGCAGTATAAAAGAGTACATGATAACATAACTGAGAAGAAAAACAGCAGCAATATAACCAGTTATAACAAGGCTCCACTAGCTCATCAGCACATCAGGTTTTCACATCCTGAATCTATCGCAGACATTCATAGCCGCGCACACACCGCAGGCATTCATAGCCGTGCACACACCGCAGGCATTCAAAGCCGCGCACACACCGTGTAACGTCCTGAATCGCTCTAGGCCCCTAATGTGTGTGTTTTTGAGTCAGGAGGGTTGACTCAAGTCCTGAGAAGTGCAGGGAATTGGGCTGCACTTGTGGAGAAGTGGAGAAATCAGTGCAGAGTGACATGGGTGGTGACACGGGTAGTGACACGGGCGTGTCACTACCCGTGTGCGTCGAGTTCCACTCGACAAGCCGTGTCGGGACTGACGAGTTGTGTCGACACAAAGTGACATGGGTAGTGACACGGCCGTGTCCCTACCCGTGTGCGTCGAGATGATCTCGACGAGGCGTGTCGAGATCGTCGAGAGTCGTCGAGATCAAGTGACACGGGTAGTGACACGGCCGTGTCCCTACCCGTGTGCGTCGAGATGATCTCGATGAGGCGTGTCGAGATCGTCGAGAGTCGTCGAGATCGTCGAACGGGGTCGACACTAAGTGACACGGGTAGTGACACGGGCGTGTCCCTACCCGTGTGCGTCGAGTTGAGCTCGACGAGAAGTGTCGAGATGTAACTCAAGATGTACACGGCCAATGACACGGCCAGGAACACGGCCGTGTCATGTGAACACGGGTTGGGACACGGGCGTGTCCCTACCCGTGTCAAACATTGAACCGACATGGAAACCGCCACGGCCGTTTCGCGGAAGCGGGACACGGGTACGGACACGGCCGTGTCCCTACCCGTGTCATATTTTGTATAAAAGGGGCAGAGGAAACCCTAGCCGTTTTCACTCTCATTTCCTTCCCTATTTCCTGTGAGAGCTCCTGGTGAGAGGAAACCGCAGGAGCAAGTTCTACCGAAGGAGATCCGCCATCGCCGTGAAAGAGAAGATGCCGCCAAGGAGAACTATGCGATCCATGGCCGGAAATGGTGGTACCGCTGGAGCCAACGTGAGTTTCCTACCCTCTCCCTTGGTGCTAGTTCTTAGATATTTAGGAGAGGCATCGACTCAAGAGAGTCTTGATGGAGAGGAGAAGATTTCTTGGTTAGGCCATGTTAGAACTTGTGTTCTAGACTTTAGACCTCTTCAACCCTTCCCCTTTTCTTCAATATGACGATGGGTGGATGGTCTCGTGAGGAGTTTATGGCCTTTGAGGTTGAATAAGGGAGGAGAATATTTCTGGAAAATTTAGGAACGATCGCCTTGAGGAGGAAGACGAACCGATGCCGTTCATTTTCCTTTAAGATGCGCGCAGAATCTGTATTCTGCGCGCAGCAATCTTCTAGGTCATTTTCCCGATGGATAAGGCCAGATCTGGGCTTTCGGCTAAACACGAAAGTTGAAGCCCTTGGAAATACCTTTCCAACGAGTGGTTGCACGACTTCAGATGATGTCTGTGGCCCCGGGAAAACCTAATCGAGTTGCTGTCCGGCAGTTCCTGTACACAGAAACTGTGTTCTGTACGCAGCAGACTTCAAGTCCGATTTCAGATAGGATAACGTCAAATCTGGGTTGACGTCTGAATACGAGAGTTGTAGACCTCGGAAATACCTTTCCATCGAGGGGTTACACGACATCACCGGATTCTGTAGCCTTGGGAATCTCCGGTTGAAGTTGCTATCCAGTTCCGCAGCCGTCTGCGTTGCCTCCACCCCCACAGCCTCAGCGATTTCAACAACCTGAAGGGCGTCGTGGTCTGGTGTGCTTCGAGTGTAACCAGCCGGGCCACATCCGATGTTTTTGCCCGCAGCTATATGGGAACGTCCCTCCTGCTCTCCCTCCTGCTATCCCTCCACCAGCTCCACGAGGACGGGGATATATGTGTGGTCGAGGACGAGGACCGCCAAGAGGAAACCCCGGACCGGTCCGGGATCAGGTGTACGCGCTTGACATGGCACAGGAATGGAACCCACAAGATGTGATTGCAGGTATGATTTAATTAATTTACATATTTGCATGGTCTAACTTGAATTGATTAGAACTTACTAGCCACTAGCAGTAAGTTTTGGTTGTTGGTACTTAGGCAACGTGATTATTGGCGGGAAGACAGCCTATGCGCTGTTCGATACCAGGTGCCTCACACTCATTTGTGTCCGAGGATTTCATAAAAGACGTGGAGGATGTTCAGTACTTCACTGGCATAGCCGACGTGTACGCCTTCCGGATGGCTCGGAGATGATCGCAACCGCCAAGTGCGAGTTTGAGTTATTTATTGATGGGAAGGCCTTTGACACGCCGGCCACGGTTCTGAGAATGCCGGAGTTTGACATCATTTTGGGCATGGTATGGCTGGACTGGCACATCGCGAGGATCAACTGCGCGGAGAAGCGGATCTATTTGAGACATGGAGACTCTGACGTCATCTTCCAAGGTATTAGCTTCGCACCTCGCATGATGTTAACTTCCGTCCAGGTTGTAAAAGCTCATATGAAGGGGGACGAGGTCTTCATGATCTGGTTCGAGTTGAAGGAGGAAGCGTTGGAATTAAAGGATGTACGGGTTGTGCGGGATTTTCCCGAGGTATTTCCTGAGAAGCTACCAGGATTACCTCCGCATAGAGAGGTTGACTTCCAGATCAATCTAGTACCAGGTTGCCAAGCCTGTGTCCAAGGCTCCGTACAGAATGGCCCTGAAAGAACTCGCGGAGTTTAGAGTTCAACTACAAGAACTAGTAGATTCAGGGTTCGTTCGCCCCAGTTCATCACCATGGGGTGTCCCCGTGTTGTTCGTAAAGAAGAAGGATGGAACCCTGCGATTGTGCATAGATTATCGGGAACTCAATCGATTTACAGTGCGGAACACTTATCCGCTACCTCGGATCGACGAGTTGTTCGATCAATTAGTGGGAGCACATTGGTTCTCTAAACTAGACTTGCGCTCCGGATACTATCAGTTGAGGATACAAGAGGGGGATATTCAGAAAACAGCCTTCAGTTCGAGATATGGTTTGTATGAGTTCACAGTAATGCCGTTTGGGCTCACGAATGCACCTTCGGCCTTCATGAGCCTGATGAACAAGGTGTTTGAACCATACTTGGACATCTTCGTCATCGTTTTCATCGACGACATCTTAGTCTACTCAAAGACGGAGGAGGAGCATGTCGAGCACCTGACCCTAGTTTTGAAGAAATTGAAGGAGCACGCCTTGTATGCCAAGTTTAGCAAGTGTGAATTCTGGCTTAAGGAGGTTGCCTTCTTGGGGCATGTGATCAGTGGAGCAGGATTAGCTGTGGATCCAGCTAAGGTGCGGGCCGTGAAGGAGTGGTCGCCCTTGAAGTCGGCGGCCGATGTACGAAGCTTTCTTGGACTTGCTGGGTACTACCGCAAGTTCGTGAAAGGATTTTCCAAGATTGCCCTTCCTCTTACCTCCTTGACGAAGAAGGGTGTGCCATTTGAGTGGACACCTCAATGTGAGCGGCGTTTCAAGAATTGAAAGATAGGCTTACCTCCGCCCCCATCCTTGCACTACCGTCTGGGAAGGAAGGATTCAAGTTTACACGGACGCATCATACCAAGGGATGGGAGCGGTGCTGATGCAGCACGGGCATGTGATTGCTTATGCTTCAAGGCAGTTAAAGAAACATGAAATCAATTACCCGGTTCATGATTTGGAGTTGGGAGCAGTGGTGTTCGCTTGAAGGTCTGGAGACATTATTTATATGGCGTGCACTGCGAGATCTTTTCCGATCACAAAAACTTGAAGTATGTTCACACTCAGAAGGAGTTGAACCTGAGACAACGGCGGTGGTTGGAATTTCTATGCGACTATGAGTTCACCATGAACTACCACCCCGGGAAAGCGAACTCGGTAGCCGATGCCTTGAGTAGAAAAGTGCCAGGCTCTAGCCCAGAGTCTCGGCTGATGAGTATGGAGTTGGCTCGGATGATCGAGGAGATGGAAATTACTCTAGTATTCAAGGATCCTTCGGCAGAGTATGCGGAGTATTTGGCCAACATGAGCATAGTTTGTGATATCCGAGACCGGATTCGGGTGGAGCAAGGAATGGATGCGGCCTTGGCCCCGGCAATCAAGGCAATTGAAGATGGGACCACCGATGAGTACACACTAAAAGACGGCCTCGTTTATTTCGTGGCCGACTCTATATTCCCAAGGGCGGCAAAATTCGGGAGGATATCTTGAGAGAGGCACATTCCTCTCAATATTCAGTGCACCCGGGTATTGCTAAGATGTACGCCGGATTGCGGAAGACCATGTGTTGGCCGGGAATGAAAAAGGATGTCCGGTATTATGTCACTCATTGTGAAGCATGTCAAAGAGTGAAGGCTGAATGCAGGAGTCCCGGTGGTTTGTTGCAGTCGCTGCCCATCCCCGAATGGAAGTTCGAGGATATCTCCATGGACTTTGTTCATGGGTTACCCCGTTCCCGATCCGGGAATGATTCGGTGTGGGTTATTGTGGATCGACTGACAAAGGTGGCCCGGTTCATTCCAATGAAGAAGGAAGCACACGTGGATGTTTTGGTGCGCCTTTTTGTGGAGCAATTTGTACGGTATCATGGCGTGCCAAAACAATTGTTTCAGATCGGGATGGTCGGTTTACATCCAATGAGTGGAAGGCGGTACAGGCGTATTTGGGCTCACGCCTAACCTTTAGTACCGCATTTCATCCTCAGACTGACGGGCAGTCAGAGCGGACCATCAGAACACTGGAGGATTTATTAAGGTTATGTGTGTTGGACAGAGGAGAGCCGTGGGAAAGACTCTTGCCCCTGGTGGAATTCTCCTACAATAATAGTCATCAAGCGAGCATCGGTATGGCGCCCCATGAAGCCCTTTACGGAAGAAGGTGTAGGACCCCCTTGTCTTGGGTGCAAGATGAAGATCCGAAGGCATTGGGAAACGAATACATAGATGATACTGATGCGGCGGTCAGATTGATACGGGATCGCATGTTGGAGGCTCAAAGTCGACAGGCGAAATATTACAATAAAAAGCACCGGATGGTGGAGTTCCAAGTGGGCGAAAAAGTGTTTCTCAAGATTCGGCCGATGCATGGTGTGTCGCGAGAGTGCGTGGGGTGAAAAAGCTTAGCCCAAGGTATGTTGGGCCTTATACTATATTGGAGAGGATTGGCCCGTTGGCCTATCGGTTGGAGTTACCACCAGAACTAGAAAACCTTCACGACGTGTTCCATGTATCATCGCTTCGAAAAGCACTATTGCGGCCCAACCAATTTATTCCCACTACTGATGGTGCGGTGGCGTCAGATAGGTCTGTGCGACTAGAGCCGGTACGAATTGTTGATAGCGAGACAAGAACATTACGCCGCAAAAGTGTCCCCTTAGTGAAGGTGCTATGGATGAATCATGGGAAGGAGGAGTACACCTGGGAGCCTATGGATTTGATGCAGCAACGCTACCCGGAGTTGTTTGCCCAAGGTAATCTTATTTAAAAACATATGATAAATTTCCTGTTAAGCTTTTCTCCACACAGCCTAAGCCTGATTTCGGGGACGAAATCTTTTATTTTGTTTATAGGATTTGTAACGTCCTGAATCGCTCTAGGCCCCTAATGTGTGTGTTTTTGAGTCAGGAGGGTTGACTCAAGTCCTGAGAAGTGCAGGGAATTGGGCTGCACTTGTGAAGAAGTGGAGAAATCAGTGCAGAGTGACATGGGTGGTGACACGGGTAGTGACACGGGCGTGTCACTACCCGTGTGCGTCGAGTTCCACTCGACAAGCCGTGTCGGGACTGACGAGTTGTGTCGACACAAAGTGACACGGGTAGTGACACGGCCGTGTCCCTACCCGTGTGCGTCGAGATGATCTCGACGAGGCGTGTCGAGATCGTCGAGAGTCGTCGAGATCAAGTGACACGGGTAGTGACACGGCCGTGTCCCTACCCGTGTGCGTCGAGATGATCTCGACGAGGCGTGTCGAGATCGTCGAGAGTCGTCGAGATCGTCGAACGGGGTCGACACTAAGTGACACGGGTAGTGACACGGGCGTGTCCCTACCCGTGTGCGTCGAGTTGAGCTCGACGAGAAGTGTCGAGATGTAACTCAAGATGTACACGGCCAATGACACGGCCAGGAACACGGCCGTGTCATGTAAACACGGGTTGGGACACGGGCGTGTCCCTACCCGTGTCAAACATTGAACCGACATGGAAACCGCCACGGCCGTTTCGCGGAAGCGGGACACGGGTACGGACACGGCCGTGTCCCTACCCGTGTCATATTTTGTATAAAAGGGGCAGAGGAAACCCTAGCCGTTTTCACTCTCATTTCCTTCCCCTATTTCCTGTGAGAGCTCCTGGTGAGAGGAAACCGCAGGAGCAAGTTCTACCGAAGGAGATCCGCCATCGCCGTGAAAGAGAAGATGCCGCCAAGGAGAACTACGCGATCCATGGCCGGAAATGGTGGTACCGCTGGAGCCAACGTGAGTTTCCTACCCTCTCCCTTGGTGCTAGATCTTAGATATTTAGGAGAGGCATCGACTCAAGAGAGTCTTGATGGAGAGGAGAAGATTTCTAGGTTAGGCCATGTTAGAACTTGTGTTCTAGACTTTAGATCTCTTCAACCCTTCCCCTTTTCTTCAATATGACGATGGGTGGATGGTCTCGTGAGGAGTTTATGGCCTTTGAGGTTGAATAAGGGAGGAGAATATTTCTGGAAAATTTACGAACGATCGCCTTGAGGAGGAAGACGAACCGATGCCGTTCATTTTCCTTTAAGATGCGCGCAGAATCTGTATTCTGCGCGCAGCAATCTTCTAGGTCATTTTCCCGATGGATAAGGCCAGATCTGAGCTTTTGGCTAAACACTAAAGTTGAAGCCCTTGGAAATACCTTTCCAACGAGTGGTTGCACGACTTCAGGTGATGTCTGTGGCCCCGGGAAAACCTAATCGAGTTGCTGTCCGGCAGTTCCTGTACACAGAAACTGTGTTCTGTACGCAGCAGACTTCAAGTCCGATTTCAGATAGGATAACGTCAAATCTGGGTTGAGGTCTGAATACGAGAGTTGTAGACCTCGGAAATACCTTTCCATCGAGGGGTTACACGACATCACCGGATTCCTGTAGCCTCGTGAATCTCCGGTTGAAGTTGCTGTCCAGACTATTCCTGCACTTAAAAATCTGGGTTTTATAACATTTGGATTTGGATTCGGAGAAACCAATATCACAGGTAACCCTGAGGCTTGGATAAACTTTTATGAATAATTAATTCAGTTGCATAAATGATGAAGATTATTAATCGGACTCCATGTGATCGAATTGTAAGATAGTATACTTGAATGATTTGACTTGTTAAAAGTTAGTAGATTTGTATACATATGCATCTTGATATATTGTGTTGAAATCACCTGATATGACATATAGAAGGATAACTCATGGCCATGTGAATGTTGAATAGTGGATTGAATTTGGTAGTCCAATACTTAGAGCGTCGCCTTCCTATGGGTAGTATTGTGTAAGTTTGTAAGTGCGGTGTTGACCGCCACTTGTTTTGGGTGCGTGAGATAAGGTGTGGCTGGATGGTTGGGCTGTGTCCTCGTGCTCACTCCGAGGCCCCTTCCATGTTATGTTGACGTGGTATTTGCATGTGGTGTGAGTCGACACGCGGTGTCGTAATCCCGGGTTAAGGATAGTGTGGCAGGTCTACGGGCTCGCCAGTCGTCACACCGACGGGAGTTGGCAGTTAGACTTGGTCGGTTTGGGCTGTGTCCTCGGTGTTCACGTCCCGAGGCCCCTCCGACCATGTGAACGGTTGGGCTGTGTCCTCGTGCTTTCTTCCGAGGCCCCTTCCGGGTCACGCAAGGCCAGTTCGGGCTGTGTTCTTGGTGCACATCTACCCAAGACCCCGCTGGGCCATAGTACGCATGGGCTCCGCTGTTGTGTTCTTAGCGTTGAGCCGTACGGAGGCCTAGGTGAAGTAGTGTGATACCCGCCTAGTAGTAGAAGTGCCCGTTCTACTGTCACCGTCTGGCCACGGCGGCTGATGCCTGAGAGGTTAGCTACCTGCTCGAAAAGTGGGAACTATAGTCTGTGTCGACATAGCAATTGCATGGGTGTGCATGGGTGAGTCCTTGCATAGCATTCATAGCATTTCATATCATTGCACCACAAGATCCTCATCGTATAAGTTTGTATGGGCACTCTTATACGATGAGTTACCTTTATGTAACCCGATCCTTAACTTATAAGTTTGTATGGGCATTCTTATAAGATAAGTTACTTTCTTGCTGTTACTTTTACTTGCTAGTTTAGTGTAGCTCTTACTTAAATGCTGATTATGATGTTGTTACTCTTACATTACCTTGCCACCTGCTTGTACTTCCTTTACTTGCATACTTATTATATACTATACTCTTGTTCCTTTTCTCCGCCCGGTGCCGAGGAGTCGCCGGGGGAGCGGATGTAAAACCACTTAGTCGTTTCGACTAACGGTTGCTACGTCTTCCTTTTTAGGAGGTCACGCCGCAGGTAGAGCAGCCGCAGACTACGCAGCAGGACAGCCAGGCCAGGACGACATGGCCTGATGTGACGGTGCCGTCAATACCGTCTGTTACAGATGTTAGTGTTTTGATTACTCTGATGTAGCCCGTTTGGGCAATGTTTAGCTGTACTCTGATATATTGTAGAAGCATGTTTTAGCTTCTCATTATTGATGTATTTGGACATTATAACTTAGTGTGGATTTTGACTTCTCTTGCTTATTTATTTGGTTGGGTTGGCATGATATATTGATATTGTTGTAGCCGGCGGAATAGGCGTCTTGTGGTACAGGTTAGCTCGTGTGCTAATGCTACCGCAAGGCGGCTGTTCCGGGCATAAGACTCCCCCTTCGTGCCGTGTTTTGGAATCCGGGGAGGAGGGGTCTTACAAATGGTATCAGATTGCCACGATCCTCAACTACGAAGTCATTCAACAATGGTGCCACCCCCGTTTGGTTAGTCAGTTTGGGGACAAACTGACTTAGCAGAAGCAGTGGTGTGCCCATATGTAATTCACATTAAGTTTGTCCAACTTAGACCTTAAGTTTAGCCAACCTGACCACAAATTTGTCGTGTACGTGTAGATTCCACTGCATGTTGAGCCGATGGGGGGTACTCCTACCCCTCCCATACCCACTCAGTTCGAACAGTCTGAGTTGGGGCAGACGCTCACCGCCATTCTTGATGCTTTTAAGGCACAGCAGGCTCCGGTGCAACAACAGGCCCCGAGCTCCAACTGGCTGAGCACCTTCCGGGCTCTCTCCCCTCCCGTCTACCTTGGGACGGAGTCAGCCGTACGTACAGAGGAATGGCTAGACACGATACAGGAGTTGTTGGTCGGTATCCGTTGCCCAGCCAACATGGCAGTGACATTGGCAGTGTCCGTCTTGGACTTACATGCGAAGAGGTGGTGGAAGTCCCTCATGGGCTCTACCTTCCAAGGCCGGATCTACACAGAGATAAGTTGGAGTGAATTCTCGGGTGTTTTCTTGGAGCACTTTATCCCTACATCGGCCCGAGATGAGCTTGAGCAGAGGTTCCTTCTACTAAAGCAGGGATCAAAGTCGGTCACAGAATACCAGCGGGAATTCCAGCATCTCGCAAGGTTTGCGGACTCTTATGAGTTGGATGACAGAGGTTATGCCAAGCGCTTCTATAAAGGGCTGCGAGATCCCCTAAGGCAGTCCCTTTTGTTTATAGCGGATGGTAGCTTGGCGGAGATCATTGATATGGCGAAAAGATTGGAGGCGGACCACATGGGATGTAGTAAGAGGCATGCGGAGGACGTGATGGAAGCCGGACCATGGAATAGAAGGAGGCGAGACTTCAGAGGAGGAAGAGGTTATCAAAGAGGTGGCGGGCGTGTCCACCGAAACTATAGGGTGGAGCATCCAGTTCCGCAGCCGCCTGCGTTGCCTCCACCCCCACAGCCTCAGCGATTTCAACAACCTGAAGGGCGTCGTGGTCTGGTGTGCTTCGAGTGTAACCAGCCGGGCCACATCCGACGTTTTTGCCCGCAGCTATATGGGAACGTCCCTCCTGCTCTCCCTCCTGCTCTCCCTCCTGCTATCCCTCCACCAGCTCCACGAGGACGGGGATATATGCGTGGTCGAGGACGAGGACCGCCAAGAGGAAACCCCGGACCGGTCCGGGATCAGGTGTACGCGCTTGACATGGCGCAGGAACGGAACCCACAAGATGTGATTGCAGGTATGATTTAATTAATTTACATATTTGCATGGTCTAACTTGAATTGATTAGAACTTACTAGCCACTAGCAGTAAGTTTTGGTTGTTGGTACTTAGGCAACGTGATTATTGGCGGGAAGACAGCATATGCGCTGTTCGATACCGGTGCCTCACACTTATTTGTGTCCGAGGATTTCATAAAAGACGTGGAGGATGTTCAGTACTTCACTGGCATAGCCCGACGTGTACGCCTTCCGGATGGCTCGGAGATGATCGCAACCGCCAAGTGCGAGTTTGAGTTATTTATTGATGGGAAGGCCTTTGACACGCCGGCCACGGTTCTGAGAATGCCGGAGTTTGACATCATTTTGGGCATGGTATGGCTGGACTGGCACATCGCGAGGATCAACTGCGCGGAGAAGCGGATCTATTTGAGACATGGAGACTCTGACGTCATCTTCCAAGGTATTAGCTTCGCACCTCGCATGATGTTAACTTCCGTCCAGGTTGTAAAAGCTCATATGAAGGGGGACGAGGTCTTCATGATCTGGTTCGAGTTGAAGGAGGAAGCGTTGGAATTAAAGGATGTACGGGTTGTGCGGGATTTTCCCGAGGTATTTCCTGAGAAGCTACCAGGATTACCTCCGCATAGAGAGGTTGACTTCCAGATCAATCTAGTACCAGGTGCCAAGCCTGTGTCCAAGGCTCCGTACAGAATGGCCCCGAAAGAACTCGCGGAGTTTAGAGTTCAACTACAAGAACTAGTAGATTCAGGGTTCGTTCGCCCCAGTTCATCACCATGGGGTGTCCCCGTGTTGTTCGTAAAGAAGAAGGATGGAACCCTGCGATTGTGCATAGATTATCGGGAACTCAATCGATTTACAGTGCGGAACACTTATCCGCTACCTCGGATCGACGAGTTGTTCGATCAATTAGTGGGAGCACATTGGTTCTCTAAACTAGACTTGCGCTCCGGATACTATCAGTTGAGGATACAAGAGGGGGATATTCAGAAAACAGCCTTCAGTTCGAGATATGGTTTGTATGAGTTCACAGTAATGCCGTTTGGGCTCACGAATGCACCTTCGGCCTTCATGAGCCTGATGAACAAGGTGTTTGAACCATACTTGGACATCTTCGTCATCGTTTTCATCGACGACATCTTAGTCTACTCAAAGACGGAGGAGGAGCATGTCGAGCACCTGACCCTAGTTTTGAAGAAATTGAAGGAGCACGCCTTGTATGTCAAGTTTAGCAAGTGTGAATTCTGGCTTAAGGAGGTTGCCTTCTTGGGGCATGTGATCAGTGGAGCAGGATTAGCTGTGGATCCAGCTAAGGTGCGGGCCGTGAAGGAGTGGTCGCCCTTGAAGTCGGCGGCCGATGTACGAAGCTTTCTTGGACTTGCTGGGTACTACCGCAAGTTCGTGAAAGGATTTTCCAAGATTGTCCTTCCCCTTACCTCCTTGACGAAGAAGGGTGTGCCATTTGAGTGGACACCTCAATGTGAGGCGGCGTTTCAAGAATTGAAAGATAGGCTTACCTCCGCCCCCATCCTTGCACTACCGTCTGGGAAGGAAGGATTCCAAGTTTACACGGACGCATCATACCAAGGGATGAGAGCGGTGCTGATGCAGCACGGGCATGTGATCGCTTATGCTTCAAGGCAGTTAAAGAAACATGAAATCAATTACCCGGTTCATGATTTGGAGTTGGGAGCAGTGGTGTTCGCTTTGAAGGTCTGGAGACATTATTTATATGGCGTGCACTGCGAGATCTTTTCCGATCACAAAAACTTGAAGTATGTTCACACTCAGAAGGAGTTGAACCTGAGACAACGGCGGTGGTTGGAATTTCTATGCGACTATGAGTTCACCATGAACTACCACCCCGGGAAAGCGAACTCGGTAGCCGATGCCTTGAGTAGAAAAGTGTCAGGCTCTAGCCCAGAGTCTCGGCTGATGAGTATGGAGTTGGCTCGGATGATCGAGGAGATGGAAATTACTCTAGTATTCAAGGATCCTTCGGCAGAGTATGCGGAGTATTTGGCCAACATGAGCATAGTTTGTGATATCCGAGACCAGATTCGGGTGGAGCAAGGAATGGATGCGGCCTTGGCCCCGGCAATCAAGGCAATTGAAGATGGGACCACCGATGAGTACACACTAAAAGACGGCCTCGTTTATTTTCGTGGCCGACTCTATATTCCCAAGGGCGGCAAAATTCGGGAGGATATCTTGAGAGAGGCACATTCCTCTCAATATTCAGTGCACCCGGGTATTGCTAAGATGTACGCCGGATTGCGGAGGACCATGTGTTGGCCGGGAATGAAAAAGGATGTCTGGTATTATGTCACTCATTGTGAAGCATGTCAAAGAGTGAAGGCTGAATGCAGGAGTCCCGGTGGTTTGTTGCAGTCGCTGCCCATCCCCGAATGGAAGTTCGAGGATATCTCCATGGACTTTGTTCATGGGTTACCCCGTTCCCGATCCGGGAATGATTCGGTGTGGGTTATTGTGGATCGACTGACAAAGGTGGCCCGGTTCATTCCAATGAAGAAGGAAGCACACGTGGATGTTTTGGTGCGCCTTTTTGTGGAGCAATTTGTACGGTATCATGGCGTGCCCAAAACAATTGTTTCAGATCGGGATGGTCGGTTTACATCCAATGAGTGGAAGGCGGTACAGGCGTATTTGGGCTCACGCCTAACCTTTAGTACCGCATTTCATCCTCAGACTGACGGGCAGTCAGAGCGGACCATTAGAACACTGGAGGATTTATTAAGGTTATGTGTGTTGGACAGAGGAGAGCCGTGGGAAAGACTCTTGCCCCTGGTGGAATTCTCCTACAATAATAGTCATCAAGCGAGCATCGGTATGGCGCCTCATGAAGCCCTTTACGGAAGAAGGTGTAGGACCCCCTTGTCTTGGGTGCAAGATGAAGATCCGAAGGCATTGGGAAACGAATACATAGATGATACTGATGCGGCGGTCAGATTGATACGGGATCGCATGTTGGAGGCTCAAAGTCGACAGGCGAAATATTACAATAAAAAGCACCGGATGGTGGAGTTCCAAGTGGGCGAAAAAGTGTTTCTCAAGATTCGGCCGATGCATGGTGTGTCGCGAGTGCGTGGGGTGAAAAAGCTCAGCCCAAGGTATGTTGGGCCTTATACTATATTGGAGAGGATTGGCCCGTTGGCCTATCGGTTGGAGTTACCACCAGAACTAGAAAACCTTCACGACGTGTTCCATGTATCGTCGCTTCGAAAAGCACTATTGCGGCCCAACCAATTTATTCCCACTACTGATGGTGCGGTGGCGTCAGATAGGTCTGTGCGACTAGAGCCGGTACGAATTGTTGATAGCGAGACAAGAACATTACGCCGCAAAAGTGTCCCCTTAGTGAAGGTGCTATGGATGAATCATGGGAAGGAGGAGTACACCTGGGAGCCTATGGATTTGATGCAGCAACGCTACCCGGAGTTGTTTGCCCAAGGTAATCTTATTTAAAACATATGATAAATTTCCTGTTAAGCTTTTCTCCACACGGCCTAAGCCTGATTTCGGGGACGAAATCTTTTATTTTGTTTATAGGATTTGTAACGTCCTGAATCGCTCTAGGCCCCTAATGTGTGTGTTTTTGAGTCAGGAGGGTTGACTCAAGTCCTGAGAAGTGCAGGGAATTGGGCTGCACTTGTGAAGAAGTGGAGAAATCAGTGCAGAGTGACATGGGTGGTGACACGGGTAGTGACACGGGCGTGTCACTACCCGTGTGCGTCGAGTTCCACTCGACAAGCCGTGTCGGGACTGACGAGTTGTGTCGACACAAAGTGACACGGGTAGTGACACGGCCGTGTCCCTACCCGTGTGCGTCGAGATGATCTCGACGAGGCGTGTCGAGATCGTCGAGAGTCGTCGAGATCAAGTGACACGGGTAGTGACACGGCCGTGTCCCTACCCGTGTGCGTCGAGATGATCTCGACGAGGCGTGTCGAGATCGTCGAGAGTCGTCGAGATCGTCGAACGGGGTCGACACTAAGTGACACGGGTAGTGACACGGGCGTGTCCCTACCCGTGTGCATCGAGTTGAGCTCGACGAGAAGTGTCGAGATGTAACTCAAGATGTACACGGCCAATGACACGGCCAGGAACACGGCCGTGTCATGTGAACACGGGTTGGGACACGGGCGTGTCCCTACCCGTGTCAAACATTGAACCGACATGGAAACCGCCACGGCCGTTTCGCGGAAGCGGGACACGGGTACGGACACGGCCGTGTCCCTACCCGTGTCATATTTTGTATAAAAGGGGCAGAGGAAACCCTAGCCGTTTTCACTCTCATTTCCTTCCCCTATTTCCTGTGAGAGCTCCTGGTGAGAGGAAACCGCAGGAGCAAGTTCTACCGAAGGAGATCCGCCATCGCCGTGAAAGAGAAGATGCCGCCAAGGAGAACTACGCGATCCATGGCCGGAAATGGTGGTACCGCTGGAGCCAACGTGAGTTTCCTACCCTCTCCCTTGGTGCTAGATCTTAGATATTTAGGAGAGGCATCGACTCAAGAGAGTCTTGATGGAGAGGAGAAGATTTCTAGGTTAGGTCATGTTAGAACTTGTGTTCTAGACTTTAGATCTCTTCAACCCTTCCCCTTTTCTTCAATATGACGATGGGTGGATGGTCTCGTGAGGAGTTTATGGCCTTTGAGGTTGAATAAGGGAGGAGAATATTTCTGGAAAATTTAGGAACGATCGCCTTGAGGAGGAAGACGAACCGATGCCGTTCATTTTCCTTTAAGATGCGCGCAGAATCTGTATTCTGCGCGCAGCAATCTTCTAGGTCATTTTCCCGATGGATAAGGCCAGATCTGGGCTTTCGGCTAAACACGAAAGTTGAAGCCCTTGGAAATACCTTTCCAACGAGTGGTTGCACGACTTCAGGTGATGTCTGTGGCCCCGGGAAAACCTAATCGAGTTGCTGTCCGGCAGTTCCTGTACACAGAAATTGTGTTCTGTACGCAGCAGACTTCAAGTCCGATTTCAGATAGGGTAACGTCAAATCTGGGTTGAGGTCTGAATACGAGAGTTGTAGACCTCGGAAATACCTTTCCATCGAGGGGTTACACGACGTCACCGGATTCCTGTAGCCTCAGGAATCTCCGGTTGAAGTTGCTGTCCAGACTATTCCTGCACTTAAAAATCTGGGTTTTATAACATTTGGATTTGGATTCGGAGAAACCAATATCACAGGTAACCCTGAGGCTTGGATAAACTTTTATGAATAATTAATTCAGTTGCATAAATGATGAAGATTATTAATCGGACTCCATGTGATCGAATTGTAAGATAGTATACTTGAATGATTTGACTTGTTAAAAGTTAGTAGATTTGTATACATATGCATCTTGATATATTGTGTTGAAATCACCTGATATGACATATAGAAGGATAACTCATGGCCATGTGAATGTTGAATAGTGGATTGAATTTGGTAGTCCAATACTTAGAGCGTCGCCTTCCTATGGGTAGTATTGTGTAAGTTTGTAAGTGCGGTGTTGACCGCCACTTGTTTTGGGTGCGTGAGATAAGGTGTGGCTGGATGGTTGGGCTGTGTCCTCGTGCTCACTCCGAGGCCCCTTCCATGTTATGTTGACGTGGTATTTGCATGTGGTGTGAGTCGACACGCGGTGTCGTAATCCCGGGTTAAGGATAGTGTGGCAGGTCTACGGGCTCGCCAGTCGTCACACCGACGGGAGTTGGCAGTTAGACTTGGTCGGTTTGGGTTGTGTCCTCGGTGTTCACGTCCCGAGGCCCCTCCGACCATGTGAACGGTTGGGCTGTGTCCTCGTGCTTTCTTCCGAGGCCCCTTCCGGGTCACGCAAGGCCAGTTCGGGCTGTGTTCTTGGTGCACATCTACCCAAGACCCCGCTGGGCCATAGTACGCATGGGCTCCGCTGTTGTGTTCTTAGCGTTGAGGCGTACGGAGGCCTAGGTGAAGTAGTGTGATACCCGCCTAGTAGTAGAAGTGTCCGTTCTACTGTCACCGCCTGGCCACGGCGGCTGATGCCTGAGAGGTTAGCTACCTGCTCGAAAAGTGGGAACTATAGTCTGTGTCGACATAGCAATTGCATGGGTGTGCATGGGTGAGTCATTGCATAGCATTCATAGCATTTCATATCATTGCACCACAAGATCCTCATCGTATAAGTTTGTATGGGCACTCTTATACGATGAGTTACTTTTATGTAACCCGATCCTTAACTTATAAGTTTGTATGGGCATTCTTATAAGATAAGTTACTTTCCTGCTGTTACTTTTACTTGCTAGTTTAGTGTAGCTCTTACTTAAATGCTGATTATGATGTTGTTACTCTTACATTACCTTGCCACCTGCTTGTACTTCCTTTACTTGCATACTTATTATATACTATACTCTTGTTCCTTTTCTCCGCCCGGTGCCGAGGAGTCGCCGGGGGAGCGGATGTGAAACCACTTAGTCGTTTCGACTAACGGTTGCTACGTCTTCCTTTTTAGGAGGTCACGCCGCAGGTAGAGCAGCTACAGACTACGCAGCAGGACAGCCAGGCCAGGACGACAGGGCCTGATGTGACGGTGCCGTCAATACCGTTTGTTACAGATGTTAGTGTTTTGATTACTCTGATGTAGCCTGTTTGGGCAATGTTTAGATGTACTCTGATATATTGTAGAAGCATGTTTTAGCTTCTCATTATTGATGTATTTGGACATTATAACTTAGTGTGGATTTTGACTTCTCTTGCTTATTTATTTGGTTGGGTTGGCATGATATATTGATATTGTTGTAGCCGGCGGAATAGGCGTCTTGTGGTACAGGTTAGCTCGTGTGCTAATGCTACCGCAAGGCGGCTGTTCCGGGCATAAGACTCCCCCTTCGTGCCGTGTTTTGGAATCCGGGGAGGAGGGGTCTTACACACCGCAGGCATTCAAAGCCGCACACATTGCAGGCATTCAAAGCCGCGCACACACCGCAGGCATTCAAAGCCGCGCACACACCGCAGGCATTCAAAGTCGCGCACACAACCCTATGTCGACATAGTTTGGACCGCTTCTGTTCCAGCAGGGTAGCGAGCCCCGCGGGCCTCACCGATGTGGCCGTCGGTGACAGTGGCCAGTCCTGCCACTTCTGGGGGTGATCGTACCGCACAACCCTAGGCCCTAACGTACAACCATGTGTACTCTTGGATGCGAGCGACATCCGGCGAATCATTTCGGCCGACCAGCGGAGGAAACCCGACGGTGAATATAACGTTCGGTCACCCGTAGTACTCATCTCCCTGTCGCCTTGAGCCGTCAACCTTCTCGCACCGGTACGAACGGTCTGCGGAAGGGACCGACCCGCCACCATTTCACCGCAGGCAATTTACAATCAATCAAACAAAAGCGAAACAATATATCACCGGGTCTACGTCGGCCTGCCCTTCTAGGCATATACTTCGGGCGTCGACATTCAGCTCTACTTTCGACAAGGAGCGTGAGAGCGCTTTATTTGGGGCTAGACCTGGAGGACTACTTCAACTCAAGTTATTCCCAACTAAGGCTCAACCTTAACAAAGACTGCGCGTCAGAGCAGGACCCAGAATCATAATAGTAAATTGCAATGGGAATAAGTGCGGTAATTATGCTGCTTATTTGAAGTGCTGAAATGAAATGTGACCAGTACGAGACTGGATAAGCTTGACCAGTACGCAACTGGAGTAGTACTAAATAGAAAGTACTAAAATAAGCCTGACTAGTACACAACTGGAGTAGTACTGAAATGAAAGTACTGAAATAAACTTGACCAGTACGAAACTGGAGTAGTACTGAATTGAAAGTATTGAAATAAGCTTGACCAGTACGAGACTGGAGTAGTACTGAAATAATCTTGACTAGTACGAGACTGGAGTAGTACTGAAATGAAAGTACTGAAATAAGCTTGACTAGTGCGAAACTGGAGTAGTACTGAATTGAAAGTACTGAACTGAAAAGAATAAAGGGACTGGACAAGTGTAAGACTGGAATAATCATAAAGAAAATGGTTAGTAGTCCAATCACTCCATTGAGGAGGCTTCAGTTCCGTCTCCGTTCTCAGGAGAGATTTTTCAGTTCCATCTCCATCCAGGAGGCACATTTAGTTCCATCTCCGTTCTTAGGAGAGATTCAGTTCCATCTCCATCCAGGAGAGAATCAGTTTCATCTCCATCCATGAGGCACATTCAGTTCCATCTTCATTCTCAGGAGAGATTTAGTTTCATCTCCATCTAGGAGAGATTCAGTTCCATGTCCATCTAGGAGGCACATTCAGTTCCATCTACATTCTTAGGAGAGATTTAGTTCCATCTCCATCCAAGAGAGATTCAGTTCCATCTCCATCTAGGAGGCACATTCAGTTCCATCTCCATTCTCAGGAGAGATTTAGTTCCATCTCCATCCAGGAGAGATTCAGTTCCATCTCCATCTAGGAGGCACATTCAGTTTCATCTCCATTCTCAGGAGAGATTTAGTTCCATCTCCATCCAGGAGAGATTCAGTTCCATCTCCATCTAGGAGGCACATTCAGTTCCATCTCCATTCTCAGGAGAGATTCAGTTTCATCTCCGTTTTTAAAGGTTTCCTTGGGTTACACCCATTTTTAACATCCAATTAATTTGGTTGCGCCACATTAATTACGACTTAATCAGATCAGGGCTTATCAGGAGTTGCACCCTCATTATTTATCGAGAATAATTTGCAAGTCACTACTCGTACTCTCACTTCCGAGCGTACCCAAATCACCCGAGAGTCGAGGCGCTCGACGGTTTCATGAAATCTCGAAACACCCGGAGCTTGGACACTTGCCTCAGCCACTCTCGTTGATAAGACAATTTGAATTTATTATTCAAATTAGAGAGGATAGTCGCGCGCTTCAATTTTCGTTTTCGAAGAAAACGAGCGTAATAAATACCGGGCGCGATCCTAGGTTCTCAACAAATGGAAAAAATATCAAATTTTATCCCTATGACTCCAAATTTTGATACAACCCTTGTAAGGGTCTAAAATGAGCTTAGAAAAATTTTCATAATTTTTCGAAGAGTTTTGGGCCTTTAATTTGGCCAAATAAATATTATTTGGGCTTTTCAAAATACCCAATCAACTCAAAAAATTCTCAAACTTTTTATGGAGGAAGCCCTCATCAATGGAAATATTTTTCATGTTCAACACTTTTTCCCTATGAGCCTATTTTATTCTCTTAAAAAAAACCCATTATAATTATAATTTATATAATATATTATTATATATATATAAAAATTATATTTACTGTACATCTCTCTTCCCCCCCCCCCCCCTCCCCCGCCCCGGCTGTACGAAACCAGAGACCATTACAGGCCTTCCCCGTCGCCGGCCGGCCACCGACCGGCCGTGGCTCCGCCACCGGACAACCCGCCGGTGGTGGGCGCTCCCTACGGCGGTGGTCCGGCGGCCGCCGCCGCCGGACATCGCCGGAGCATTTTATTTAAATGAACGGGAGAGGAGGGGGTGACGGCGACGGCGCTCTGGCCGCCGGGAGCGCCATGCAAGACGTCCAAAATAGAGAAGGAGGAGGGAGAAGGCTTCCACCTCGGTTTGGCGGGCTCGGGAGGGGCCGGCTTGGTCGGCCATGGCTCAAGGTGGCGGAGGAGGGGAGGAGCTCCTCCGGTTGGCTTTTTCCGGCCACCAGAACTCCGGCAGAGGGGTGGAGATGGGGAGGGGAATGCTCTGAGATCTGTGAGGGAAATAGAGGGGGTGGGGTCCTTTTATAGGGAGGGGGAGGGGGAGCTTCCTCCCTTTGGGTGGTGTGGGACTAATCCCTCCTTAGGGAGGGATTAATCCCACCCTCCAGCTGTCCAAGGACAGCTGGAGGTCTCTCATTTTCCCCCATGTGGGGAAAATGAATGGGCCCTTTGAATGGGCCCTTTATGGGCTTGGGCCTATAAGTGGGAAAGAGAGAGAGAGAGGGAGAGAGAGAAGTGGGTGGGCCTCCATTTGAGCTAACAAGGAGTTTGCTGGTTTGGGGGGCCCATGGAGAGTCTGGGGGGAATGGGTCATCCTTCTTTGGAGAGGAGGTGTGCCCCTCATTTGGAGAAAAATCCAAAAAGTGTATTTTTAGGAGGGTTTGACCAAGTCAACCCAAGGGTGGGTCCCCATTGCTGGTCAAAGTCAAAGTGGGTCCAAGTCGTCGGGGTCGGGTCAAAGTTCGGGTGTCGTGTCACAATTGGTGTGCGCACGCTTTTCGGTGCACGACTATGCTTGATTTGACCACGGGTTGACCAATTGTCGTCGAAATTGACCGGGACGACTTCCGTTGACTTCGTATTGACCACACGAGTCCAACGTCACTGACTGGGGTCGAATCGGAGTCCGTTTGGCGAAAGTCCGATATTTGCGCGTCGCAGTACGTTAAAACGGTCAAAGTACCCAATTTTGTCGCACAATCTCGGATTCTGACGTGACGAGCTCTGATGTGCTCATATTGACTATATAAGGCCACAGGAACTGACAGAACTCGATTCGGAGTTCTCTAACTCGATATCCAAAATCTCGCTCTCGTTGTGTTTTACGAGGAACAGTCACATCCACTATATGACATCGGGCTCCAACTGAACGAGTTCCGATGCGCTCGTAGTGACTATACGAGGACACGGGAACTGACAGAACTCAATTCAGAGTTCCCTAGCTCGATTTCCCGCCTCGGGTTATTTCCCACCGGGTCATGGGTAGGGTTCGGGCCACTTTTATTGGGCCCACTAGGGCTCTGGTGGACCAATAAAAGTCGGGATGTTACACGACCGCTCCGTTCCGGCCACCGTTGGTGGTCCTCCCCTCGTCGGCGAACCTGAAGGCAAGTTCGTCGGCCGCCCGCAGAGTCCCGCTCCCGTCGTCCGATCGTTGGAGAACATCCTCGGTCGTCCGATTTACGCGCAACCACCCACTAACCGTCGGGTTAGTGGGAGAGGATTTAATTAATATTTTATATAATTTATTTAAGTGGTGTACAAATAGCGAAATATGAGCATTTAAACTATACTGAAAACAATTATGAGGGTGGTTATGGTGTGAGAATAGTCGCGTAACCACCATAACCACCACCCGGAGCCTATAAAAGGAGCATCAAGTCTCCTCATTTCTCACATTTTTCCTCCGAGTCTTCTTCTTCCTCATGTTGAAGCTCTGTCAGATTCCTCCTACGAGCAGCACCCGAGCCACACCCGAGCTGCACCCGAGCTACGAGCGGATCAAGTCAAAGCCATCCGACGAAGCGAAATCTCTCAAGTTTAAGTGGCCCCCCGCAACCACGAGTTCAGGCGCTCCGCTCCCGCGTTCAAGAATTGGCAAGCCGCTATCTGAAGATCATCGGCGCAAAGCCCAATTTGTAACAACTCCCGGGGCGACGGCTTGTCGTCCACCGCATGCTAAGTGTTCTCTCACCCCCCCCCCCCCCCAAGCTGTAACGAGAGGTGACCTGCACCCTCGACTTCACGAACAAGTTGTAACAACCCGAAGATAGTGGACTTCGACCGGCACAGACCCTCCGGTCACGTGATTTTTTACCCAACTGAGGGATTTTTTCGCGTTAAAACTACTTATGTACAATCAACCTACTCTATTGATTGTGTGTGCGCTCGACCGTTCCGAGAACTAAGACCGCAACACTAGTTATAATGAAATGGATGATATCACTAATCACTTAAAAAGTATTTTTTTTACTCATCCAATTAACTACTGTTCAAATAAATAATGTTTTCAAAAACATTCGTGCTGATTGTGTGTACAAGACCATTTGTTACCGATTGTCTCTCCTTTGCATCGTTGGTATTACTTCTACAAATGAGACATTCTTCTCATAATTTGCATTTCTATCAAATGAGACAGACTACTTACAAGTGGCTTGTCTTCGCAGTGTTTTTAAATTGCATTTTGAATCCGAATTTGGATACAAATACGATTGTTGCGGGTCACCCGATTTTTTCCCAATCTCGAGAATCAGACCGCCTTAACTCGGAGATGGACCGAACATGCAAACAATTAATGAAAATCCAGCAGCAAAGGACAAGAGACTTTTTTCCCCGTAGAAAACCCGAAAAGGGTGAAAAACCACATGGTCGGATCTGTGTTAGACCAAAAACCCACTATTTCACTGAGTTTACAAGTTTTGACAGTTTTCTCGGAGGGTGACAAACCAGCTCTTCATTACAAACTTTGAATACAAGAATAACAGAAAATCAACTAAATCATCAGAACCTTGGTGAGAGCGCTCTAGTAGGGGAAAAGTACTAAGTGTTAACCCCGAAATCGGATATCCTTCCTAAGGCAGCCAGCTCGCTAGTCGCGGTCTGCCCCAGGTTCCTCCTCGAGGTCGCGACGCCTTAGTGTGGGCGGACAGAATATTCTGTCCGCTCAGGCTGCACGGCTTGGGCGGTCTCAGCAGTCTGACCGCCCAAGCCGCGTGCCTTCCCTTGGTTGGCAGGGGTCGCGGACTGCTTCTGCAGTCCGCCCTTGCAGGCCGCGCCCCTTTTCAGCTTCACTGCAAGCTTGTCTCAATAGGTCCCCCTTTTGCCGGACTCGGATGCCTATCCGCCCAGGTCGGCAACAAACCGCTATATAGCCCGCTCCTGACAGACGTCTAATATTGGCGGACTCAGAAGTCTATCCGCCCAGACTGCCACAACGTCAAGCGGTCTGCCTCTAGGCAGCACACCTTCACCAGCGTCAACCCTCCAGCTCGCTGCATAGCCAGACTGGCGACCTGACTCCAAACTGCCAGCCAGCTACAAGTTCATCTCGCCAACACGCGCGGCCTGCATCGACAGTCTGGCAGGTCGCTCAGCCCTTGTCACCCAGCAGCGTGGGCAGCCAGCTTCTTCAATCCGCCCGCGGAGTGCGAATACTCCAGCTCCCCGGCTACCCGCAGAGCAGCAGCAACATCCAGTTCATCGCGAGCTGGGCGGACTCGAAGTGCAGTCGACTTTCAGTCCACCTACGTTGGTGCACCCCAGCTCCAGCTCTTCAGCAGTACTCATCTTTGGCAGACTCAGTTTGTCAGCAGATGCGGACTCAGCGGCCACTCCTCAGCCCGCACAGTTTGGCGCGGGCTCAATCAGTTGTGGCGGACTCTGCAGATTCTCCTCGTAGTCCGCAAGGCAGCAGAACCTTCTCAAGGCAGTCCCAGACCGCACAGCCCCGTGCGGACTCGACGGACTCCGCGGGCACTCCTCAGTTCGCACCCCTTAGCATGTGCCCAGTTCAGCAGCGGCGGACTCCGCGGACTCTCCTCCCAGTCCGCCACTCAGTCTCCTTGTTCTCCATCAGCAGCACCAGCTCTAGAAGCGAGCCCCAGTCCGCCCGGCCTGTTGTGGACTCGGCGGACTCCTTCCTCTTCTCGCTCCAGTTACCGTCTCACCGGGGGTAACATCACCACAAGTCGTTACCTCCTCGGGCCTATAAGTAGACCTCCATGCCTCTCAATTGGGGAGGACTGGTCATCGCCAAGGTGCTCATGCTCGAAGACAGCCCAGAGCAAGCTCGAGCAGCCACCCCCTGCGGACTCCTTTTCCCAGTCCGCACCCTTCTCTCTGCCCTTAGTCGCACGGCCTGCCGGTCTTAGTTCCCAGACCGCGCGGTCTCCGTTTTTCCCTTAACTGCGCGGCCTGCCGACCTGGCTCTTCAGTCCGCACGGCCTCTTCTAGCACTCTTTCCTTAGCCGCTAGCTTCCCCTTTGTACCACTTTATTGTTTTCTTGTAAAGGTATATTAGCAAGTTGTAACTCTCTCTATTAATCAAAGGAAAGCTCGTCGCAAGAGTGACATTCAAGTCACGGCGGGCGAAGTTTGTTGTTGTCACTGCTAGCGGCCCTCTCTCTCTTCTTCTTAGCTCAACACAGCTCTCTCAGCATCCAACCTGTAAACACAACCGTCCAAGTAACCGTCTGCTCGACAGCTTCTGATCAACCTCCTCCACTGCTCTCAACAAACCTCTCCTCTATCCCCGCAACCCCTCGAACAAGCGCTTGCTCCACTCTCGAGCACTCAGAAGCTTCCTCTTTCCCCGCAACCTTCTTCCTCTTCCTCTCCTAGCCTGTGAGATCGAACACCCCCTCCAAGTTAACTAGGCAGTGCCGTTTTCGCACATCAACAGTTAACACGCGACTTTCAGATCTGAACAGACGGTGAACAGCGATAGTTAGCCATGTCAGATCGTCGTTCAGCCGAGAACCTTGCTCAATCAAGTCCCAAAGATGATCCTCTCTGGGAGGCCTTTGAGCAATCGCACCGTGAAAATACTCAGCAGTTCCAAGCCATCAACCAAATTCTTGTTGCAATCACCCAGCAGTTGCAGACTCAACCTGCAGCAGCTCCAGTTGCCCCAGCTGCTCCAATCCATACTACGCCAACATTGGAGCATCATTAAGCTTATCCTCCACCTTGCCCACCAGTCTATCCTCCTCCTTATACAACAACCTTCACGCAAGGGCCTGCAACCCCTTTGCGACCTCAAGATGAAGAGTTTGTTGCTCGCCAAAACTTCTTCCGGGAAGCAGCCCGGGGAAGTCCTGCAAGATTTCTCAACTTTCAAGGAAGTCATCCCTACCCTTCAGCTCCTGCCTTTGCTCCTGCAGAAGCTTTTCCCTTTTATTCTCCTGTTTCTTTTGCAGCTGCAGCTTATGCTCCATTTTATCCTTATATTGTAGGAGAACAGGAAGAGCCTTCGTCGTTTGCAGAAAATGTTCGTCATGAACCTACTCCAGCAAAATTCAGAGAGCCCTGATTACCAATCTACACTGGAGAGGCTGATCCAGTGAAACATCTTCAAGCTTTTGAGCCAGTCGTTGCTCTCAAAACTCTCTCAGATGCCATCAAGTGCAAGCTCCTTGTCACAACCTTTGATGGACAAGTGAGGGACTGGTTCTATGGTCTTCGCCCTGACTCCATCACTTCCTTTGTTGGTCTGCGAAGTGAGTTTTTGCTCAAATTCTCTACCTCAACCAAGAGAAAGGGCGGTCCTGAAGCCCTCTTTGAGATCAGGCAACGTGGGAATGAAACTTGGTTTCAGTTCGTTGATCGATTCCAAAAAGAAATTTTGGACATCGAGATTGTTTGTCAAGAAATGTACCGAGTGGCTCTCATCCACGGTCTTCGTGAAGGGCCACTCAAGTTTGAAGTCAATGTCCGAGCACCAAAAACGTACAAAGAGTTGATTGTCTTAGCCAACTCATACATTCGAGGAGAAAAGAGCAACTCAGGCTTCGTCTCCAAGCTCATTTCAGAGAAGGATCCTTCTCATAAGCAGCCTCCGAGGTCTCCTCGCAATGATTTCCCAACTCACTCAAAGAAGGGAAGAAGGTTTCAGCATCATCAATATCCCTTCCAAGACCATGATCGTACTCGAGACCCATCACTACCACCAGCTCCATCTTCACAAACAGCTGCTGTTTACCATCAGCAAGACGATGACTTGCATGAGTCCGAACTGGATGAGGCCATGCAAGAAGTGAGCCAAATCATGAAAGATAAGGCTAACTACAAGAAACCTTATCGACCAGCTGATCAAAGATCAAGAGACTCTGATCCATATTGTGAATTCCACAAAGAGTCAGGCCACCTGACTGAGAACTGCCGAGCACTCCGCCAATTGCTGCAAAGGATGCCCTGGCAGGGTAAGATGCGTGACCTGTTTCCCAAAGATGATCGCCCTGATCCAGCAACTTCAAAGGGCAAAGAAGTTGCAGACATTCCTTGCTCCTCAAGAGGAGTGAGCCTAATCGAAGAGCCCCCTCTCCTTGTTGTTCGCAAAGCCATTAAAACCTTCGACGTCGATGACGAGGGCGCGCTTGGAAGACTATTCTAAGCAGACAAAGGACTTCATAGTTCTTCAAATTTTTTCACAACCATGATGGGTTATCTCTACTCCTACCCTTTCAAACATTTTTTTCATTTCAAAGTACTTCTAAGTGTTCATTCTTGCTTTTCAATAAAGCTTTTATCATGGATCTCATACTGACACAGTTCCCTTCTTGTAATGCTTCTTCCTTCATTTTTCTCTTTGCCAAAGATATCGCTACGCCAATGAGATATCGCCAAGTCTTGCTATAGGCCCCCTCGAGATTGGATTCCGGCGTAAGGCCACAATGACCACACATCGCGAGGAGTTTTCGCATGTGTGTAGTGGGGGCTATCCAACTCTCATGCGGAGGAATACAGGACTTCGGATCCTAGCCGGCATCTGACACAGTGTGTGTGCTAGGGAAGTTCCATGTGTTAGCTCTGCTGTGCTCCGTTAAGGATACAATATAGTTACGGTGATCTTTGTTTGACAAGCAATGGCGATCAAGAGTAGTCTTGTCTCTTCGATCATCTCACAACTGTGATGGACGAACACTCTCTGGTACTCTCGATCTGTGCCTTCACGGGATCCCACAACTCCACTGATCAATCCACAGACAAGAAATAGGTCACTTGGCGCAACTAGTCTCATTGATCAGTGATAATTGTACCCGAGGCAAGAGAGCAGTGTATCTAGCAATCCTTCTCAGGATTTCCCGTGCTTTTCTATTTTATGTGCCCTTCTATCGGATGCGCGACCAGCCCACTTTGAGTAGGACTATACTCGAGATGACCTTTCTCAGGCAAGCGATGCATAAGACCCACGGGTGATCTCCTGTGGCAGCATCCAGTCTTTCTTGGTCATCTCTGAGTGTAGACCTCTTTTTTGTCAACTGCCTTCTTTCACAGGTGAACAGGTTAATCCGACCTACCAAAGGGATTCCCTACATTCATTTTGTTTGTGCTCATCTCATGTGCATTGCTTGCTCAAAGCTCTATCATATGATGACTTACAAGCTCTCTACTTGTATAAGCTCCATTACTCTCATCTTTTATTCACTGCTTGCTTAATCTCTATCATAAATACTATTGAAATCAAGTCCAGATTGGTAGAATTCGTCAAGCTCTTTCTCTGCTAATGCGATCATATCTATTCTAGTATATTAACAGTCAACACTTGACTTGTTGATCTGGACTTCATGCTAAAGACATCTCTAATATAAGAAGATTACTACTCTGTTTTGATCCTTCAATTATCATCAGAGTGTATCAGACATTTTCTCTGTTATATGACTATATTGATCTTATCTCATCAACAGTTAGCATCTGCAAGCCTCATCTCAGGTACTTGCAACCTAGCTCGTTATTTTATGTCTGCTGCTCACTCTTCTCTTTGCAGTGGTTAGCAAGCACTTGTAAGTTTCTTCACAGGTACTTGCAAGCTACTTTCATATATTTTGTCTACTCTTAACTCTTTTCTTGCAGAGATCAGCAGACACTTGCAAGTTTCTTCAAAGGTACTTGTAAGCTACTCTCATATATCATCTCTGCTTCTAACTCTCATTTTGCAGAGATCAGCAGATACTTGTGAGTTTGTTCACACGTACTTGCAAGTTACTTTCATATATTGTATCTGCTTCTAACTCTCATTTTGCAGAGATCAGCAGATACTTGCGAGTTTGTTCACAGGTACTTGCAAGTTATTTCATATATTATATCTACTTCTAACTCTTCTTTTGCATAGACCAGCAGATACCTGCAAGTTGTCTTCAGGTATTTGCAACTTTTTCTTTACTCTCATGTTTACTTCTAACCTCTCTTTTGCAGAAACCAGCAAGGACTTGCAAGTTCCTTTGAGGTTTTGTACATACTCCTCACTCTTCCTTTGTAGAGGATAACAGGTGCTTGCAAGCCTCCATCAGGTACTTGCAAGTTATTATGGTCCTATGTTTTCCACTCACCTTCATTTCGCAGAACTCAGCAGAAGACACATCTTCCTCGTTTTGCAAAGGCAAACCCAGGTACACACGAGGTGTACCTCCCATACATGCCTACACTAACTTTCCTCTTACAGGAAAAAGACAGGCAGCACCAAACTCCTAAAGAGAGACATCAGGTTCTATCACTCCTTGCCCCCTTCCTTTCCTTTGGGGTGGATCACGATTTTCGTGGGTCTCCAACTTTTTTGAAGTTCTCTTCTGAACTTAAAAAAGTGCGGGGATTATGTTAACCCCGAAATCGACGATCCTTCCCAAGGCAGTCAGCTCGCTAGTTGCGGCCTGCCTCGGGTTCCTCCTGGAGGTCGCGACGCCTTAGTGTGGGCAGACAGAATATTCTGTCCGCTCAGGCCGCACGGCTTGGGTGGTCTCAGTGGTCTGACCGCCCAGGCCGCGCGCCTTCCCTTGGTGGGCAGGGGCCGCAGACTGCTTCTGCAGTCCGCCCCTGCAGGTCGCGCCCCTTTTCAGCTTAACTGCAAGCTTGCCGGACTCGGATGCCTATCTGCCCAGGCCAGCAACAAGTCTCTACATAGCCCGCTCCTGACAGACGTCCAATATTGGCGGACTCAGAAGTCTATCTGCCCAGACCGCCACAACGTCAAGCAGTCTACCTCTAGGCAACACACCTTCAACAGCGTCAACCCTCCAGCTCGCTGCATAGCCAGACTGGCGACCTGACCCTAGACAGCCAGATAGCTACAAGTTCATCTCGCCAACACGCGCGGCATGCATCGACAGTCCGGCGATTGGTCAGCCCTTGTCACCCAACAGCGTGGGCAGCCAGCTTCTTCAGTCCGCCCGCGGAGTGTGGACACTCCAGCTCCCCGGCTACCCGCAAGCAGCAGCAACATCCAGTTCATCGCGAGCTGGGCGGACTCAAAGTGCAGTCGACTTCTAGTTCGCCTACGTTGGTGCACCCCAGCTCCAGCTCCTCAGTAGTCCTCGTCTTTGGCGGACTCGGTTTGCCAGCAGATGCGGACTCAGCGGGCACTCCTCAGCCCACACAGTTTGGCGCGGGCTCAATCATTTGTGGCGGACTCCGTGGATTCTCCTCGCAGTCCGCCAGGCAGCAGAACCTTCTCAAGGCAGTCCCAGATCGCACAGCCCCGTGCGGACTCGGCGGACTCCGCGGGCACTCCTCAGCTCACACCCCTTAGCGTGTGCCCAGTTCAGCGGCGGACTCCGTGGACTCTCCTCGCAGTCTGCTACTCAGTCTCCCAGTTCACCCGGCCTGTTGCGGACTCCTTCCTCTTCTTGCTCCAGTTACCGTCTCACTGGGAGTAATGTCACCGCAAGTTGTTGCCTCCTCGGGCCTATAAATAGACCCCCATGCCTCTTAATCGGGGAGGACTGATCATCGCCAATGTGCTCATGCTCGAAGACAGTCCAGAGCAAGCAAGAGCAGCAACCCACTACAGACTCATTTTCCCAATCTGCACCCTTCTCTCTGCCCTTAGTCGCGCGGCCTGCCAGCCTCAGTTCCCAGTCCGCGCGGTCTCCGTTTTTCGCTTAACCGCGCGGCCTGCCGACCTGGCTCTTCAGTCCGCGCGGCCTCTTCTGGCACTCTTCCCTTAGCCGTCGGCTTCCTCTTTGTACCCCTTTATTGCTTTCTTATAAAGGTATATTAGCAAGCTGTAACTCTCTCTATTAATCAAAGGAAAGCCTGTCGCAAGAGTGGCATTCAAGCCGTAGCGGGCGAAGTCTATTGTTGTCGCTGCTAGCGGACCTCTCTCTCTTCTTCTTAGCTCAGCACAATTCTCTCGGCATCCAACCTGCAAGCACAACCGTCCAAGTAACCGTCTGCTCGACATCTCCTGATTAACCTCCTCCGCTGCTCTCAGCAAACCTCTTCTCTATCCCCGCAATCCCTTGAACAAGCGCTTGCTCCTTCTCGAGCACTCAAAAGCTTCTTCTTTCCCCGCAACCTTCTTCCTCTTCCTCTCCTAGCCTGTGAGATCGAACACCCCCTCCGTGTTAACTAGACGGTGTCGTTTTCACGCATCAACACTAAGTCCTCGAAGTCTTGATGAGAGCGCTTCCGCGGGGAAGGATTCCAAGTTCCTAATGCCTCGTGATGTCTTCGCACCAGCATCTGCGGAAGCGAATTCCAGTGCCTTCTCCCGGGCTCACAAAAGCATCCAAGTGAGCTCTGGGTGTTATGCACGCTAGAGAGGGAGTGGAGAATTCCATGCGGAGAAACGATCTAAGTCTCATGATCTCGCTGGAAAATCTCAGACCTCTCTATATTCTCTAGAGTTGTTTATCTTCAAATGAGGGCCTATTTTATAGTTTTCTGGAGGAATATGCTGATAATTGCGCCCGGACGTATTTTGAGGTGAAAAATGGCATCGCTCCGTTCCGGTCACCTAAATTGTCAATTTTCATGTATAAATTGTTGTCTAAATATATAATAGAAAATAGTTTATAATTGTTACAATGAAGTAACAGATTTAAGTAGCATTTTCAAGTTACGTGGTCGGAGCTGTGGCAGCCAAACTTCTATTATTCTTTGTTGTTGTACAAGAGTTTGAAGAGAAGGCAAGAGCGACATGTCGCTCCTCATTTTTGTAGAGGGAGAGATAATGAGCTCTGAAGGTGATAGGTCATCGACCGTAGAGCTAAGCATCTTCTTGGTTGTTGTAGGAAGCGCTGCGCTCTGAGCGCTCTGAGGACTATTGATGGTGCTCAGAAGCTGTGGCTATACATTTTGCATGGCTTGGGATCTGGGGCTTGTCTCATGCTGCTTGTGGAGGAGTCTAGAGCGGAGGGCTTGCTGCTGAGTCTGGGCGTTGAGTATGTTGCAAGTGTAGCAAAGTGCACGCAGGGTGAAGCACAAGCACAATCGAATTTGCACAGGGTGGAGGATGCAAAAAGTGGAGTGTGCCCCGGGTGGAACCTCCAAGGGCGCTTGAAGATGATCAAAAATCTTCTGAAGCGTTCGAAGGTCTTCAAAGGCAAAGAAGATCTTCGAGGGGCTCCTTGATTAGCTCTCACATGCATAGGAGGTGAAGTGGGAGGAGCTGAAGATGGAAATGAAGGAGACCATGGGGAACTATTTATAGTGTTTGAGGGTGGTTATGGTGTTTATGTGATTATCCGTACACCGTAATCACTTTATGTGTTATAGGCACGCAGACTATTTTATAGTTTAATGTGCGTATTTTCAAGAGGCTTATTATATACACACCGAATATTAAAATCGGTTATGCCCCCCACCATAACGGGTGGTTACGAGTTAGTTAATTTGGGATCGAATAGTGGAATCAAGCGACGACTAGTGGTCTGATTGGAGGAGATTCAGCTGACGACGGCGAGGGGACCGTCCGACGGTGAGGTCCGGTCGGAAGGAGGCCGGGTGGGTAGTCGGCCACTCACCCTCAAAGGAGGGGACGACCCAGGGAGTAAGGATCGACCGACTGGGGAGGCTGACCAGAGACCGGCCGCGAGCCCTCGCGACTGCGTGTGCGCGGCCACGAAAGCGCGGCGGTGGCCGGTCACGGACCCTTGTGGCCGCGTGCCTGCAACCACAGGGTGCGGCGGCGGCGGCCAGCTGGGAGGCTGGTTGCAGCCTCTCGCGGCTGCGTGCGCGCGGTCACGAGGTGCGGTGGTGGCCGGCTGAGAGACAGACCACGGGGCCTCGCAGCCGCTGGGCCTTGCGGCTGCTGGGCCTCGCGGCCGCGTGCAGCGAGGCACGATGACGGCTGGCCCCTGGCGGCCGCAAGGTGGGGCGGGGCCGGCGGGGAGGCCGGCCGCAACCCCTTGTGGTCGCTTGTGCGCAGCCGCGGGATGAGATGGCGGCAGCCGACCAGCGGGCCGATTGCGAGGGCGTCGCGACCGCAGGGCCCAGTGGATGGAGAGCGGCCGACGGACATCAAGGTGGTTTCGTTGTGTGTGGCGTCATGCAACGATTGGGGGTGGTTCCAATCATGGGTTAGTGGGGTTGACTTGGGTCAACCCCACTTTGCCTCAATACCCCCACTAACTTAGTCGGGAATGTAAGAATTCCGGCTATTCGTAGCTCAAAATTTCTATAAATGGAGGAGGATCCCATCAACAATGATTATGACCGTCACCAATAAAAAACTAGTTTTGAACATAAAAATGCTTGCAATTTCTTATGTGAGGTTTGGGTGGTCACGAACAACAGTTCATAACCACCGTTTTCACAGCCGTCACATCAAACAGAGTATGTATCATATTATCTTCTTTGTTTAGCTTTTTAACGCTAAGGCTCCGTTTGTGGGGACTTATTTTCACAGGTGAAGCGGTTACGACCGCATGAACCGGGCCTTAATTAAGGTCCGGTTCATGCGGTCGTAACCGCTTGACCGGTAAAAATAAGTTCTCCCAAACGGAGCCTAAGTTTGAATAATCAACTTCAATGCCACATATTTGTTTGTTTGTTAGTCTATCTAGATAATGATATATAGAAAAATAAACCTACTGTAGAAATTTAACCTTGCGTTAATATTTTGGGAGATATAGATATTTAAATGTCATTAAATAAGATAAAATAAACTGTTAATCCCATCCAACATACAAAGGGATTAGTGGCTGTTTAAATACAATTGACTAGAGTATAAATAATACAATTAATAGGCCAAGATTTAATATATTAAACAGCTCACATAATATTCTGAGTATTATAGTTTAAGACCCAGAATTAATTTATTAAGTTCAAAATTAAGATTTATTTAATACTTAAGTTTTGTAATTAATTAATTTATTAAGTTCAAAACTGTTTACTACTCGCTTTCTCCCGCAGCTATTTCGTCCTCAGGATTTTTAGAGAAACGGTCCTCTTTCTGTTATCCAGCATCCCGACAGAACAATAAAAGATGGTTTCTTTTTGGCTCTCTTCCGGCGAATTCTTCCAGCGAGTTCTTCCCGCGATCCGCAGCATTCGATTTCCTCAGAAGAAGAAATCGCAAATGGAGAGCGATGAATCGCCAAAACCTGCAACTTTTTGGACTCAAACAAACGCACTGATGAGGAAAAATATCTCCTTGCAGGTCTCTGTTCATGTTTGTGAATCAAAATTTTCATTTCTTTCACTTGAAAATTCTCATCTTATGCATGCTCACTATCTTTTTACCTTGGCATAAACTCGCAGAGAAGGAACATGAGAGCAAATCTGGGTCTAATTATCATCCCACTCTTGCTGTGTCTCATGATATTCAGCATGCAACAAGTAGCTAACATAATTATGCCTGAACCTGAGATGCACTGTGACTGCGCCGAGTGCATCGATGATGGCAGCAAAGAATCTTGCGAAAGAAGGTGCCCGAGTGCCCTAGATGTGATTCTGGGCAAGTCTATCAATTGCCCTGAAGAACACCCACCAAAGCTGCCAGCTTTATTTCAGTTGCCTATGCCTCCATTCCGTGCCACGAGAAACAGTAGCTCTTTTACTTCTTCTAGCTACAACTCAGGTCTTCCGGATGATTCTTGCCGGAAAAATAGATCTTGCGCTGTCACCATTCTCATCACCGGGCAAAATCGGTCTCAGGCACAAAGTAAGAATGAATAATGAATTCATCAAATCCGTAGAATCCCCATATTCTGATCTGATAAAAGAAAAAATTAGGCATAGGAAAACATCTTTTTGGAAGCAAACCTTTGAAGAACCCTTCAGATTTGGTGGATCCTTTGTCCTTGGCATCTGAATTTATATTGGTAAGTTTGTTTGTTTAATCATATGATATCATCTTTGAAGAAAATTACATTTTTTTTTGAAATTTCACCTCAGGGAACAACAGAATTTCTTCCAAGCACATTGTACTTTGACCCGGCTTACATGATGGGCGCTGAACCTCTTTACATTGTTCATCCTCAGTGCAATTCACACATCACATTTCCAATTTCAATAAAGATGGCTGGGCTCTCTCTTTCTCAAGGTTTTCTACTTGATATCTTTTCTATTATTTATGCGTGTATGAACAGCAATAAATACCGCAATGAAATTGCAAACAGATGTAATGTGTGTGGATGGACTTGCTCTTTGGCGCGAAAAGTCTTCGGTTATAAACAGTGAGTTATATATGGGTTACGAAAAGGGCAACCCCAACAACAGAATTGATGAAATACTTGCAGGTTTTATTCTCACCTTTTCATACAATACTCACCAATAATATGCTTGACATATCATGGATATCTATGGAGTGACAAAAAAAATTTGTCGAGCAGCTTACGATTTCTCCAACACAAACATCAACAAATTTAATGTCACCGTATGGCATAACGAGACTTACAAGAGCATGGGGCCTCTCCTACGAATTTTCCGTTCTTCAAATGCGGTATGTTAAGATCCTTAGTACAAGTACATTATCAATATATAGAAATTCTTTTCCTTTTGTTCAAAATGCAAATCAGTGCAGGTTAAATAATCATGTGAATGTGTCATGACCTTATAACAGATACAAAAAGACAATAACATTACAAACTATATTAAAAAGTGAAAATCATAAGCTAAATAGCTAACAAGTACAGTATTTGATGGCTTCAAATGTTTCTCCAGGCAAATAACTAAAATCTATTGCAAAAGAAGCCATCACTACAATTTAGTTGCCAAAATCAAGTGTAAACTTCACCTATGATGGCTTCTCTTAATTACATATTGCAAACTTGACTATTTTCGATTAGTGACATGTATTTCTGATGTTAATAGGCCTCAAATGCATATCTTCAGTTCTTAAAAGGTGCTAATGTGAAGATGCTGCTAGAATTTGTCAAAGAAATGCCTAAAGGTGCAACAAAACCAAGCATTATAGATGTTTCTACTATGCTAGGTCCCTTGTTTTTCACTTGGGTCATTGAACTGCTTTTCCCGGTAAGCCCAACCGTCAAGATTTGCTTGCCTTCTGAAAATATAAGCTAATTTCATATTCATTTATATTTCTTTAGAAACCATTTGTCAATGTCTTTGAAAATAAACCAAAGCCATCTTCCTTGTCCAAGAATTATCAAGGAACCAATGTCTTCTAGCTTGCTTTATATTTTACATTTTGAAGTACGGACAAACTACCTATATATTGAACCAAAACGAATAATCTGAATTGTGCAGGTAATGTTGACTTATCTAGTTCATGAAAAGCAAAAGAATATGCGGATATTCATGAAAATGCACGGTCTTGGCGATCTTCCATACTGGATAATTACCTATGCATATTTTCTGTTATTGTCAGCCTCCTACATGTTATGCTTCACCTTATTTGGATTTCTTATTGGTAAGTTTCATCATTGACCTTCATAGCAAGTATCTTTGCGATTTTCCTCTCTGGCCCTCATATTTTGTCTTTATAATTAAGAGCACATGTTACAGGTATAACATCATTCACATTAAACAGCTATTGTCTTCAGCTCGTCTTCTACTTTGTCTCCATAAACTTGCAGATTGCTCTTGCCATTGTATTCTCAACACTATTCTCAGAGGTGAAGACTGCTACAGGTATCCCCCCCCCCAAATATAAATACACACACTCACACGAGCTCTCACTTAAATCTAGTTTCAAGTAGTTAATGCAAATATGTATTAATGTGTTAATTTTACATGTTGCATTTTCACACAGTTGTTGGATACACATATGTATTTATGTCAGGCCTTCTAGGATCATCCCTTTTTGAGCACTTTCTTGAAGACGCATCATATCCAAGTAAGCATGCAATATTGAACACTTAAAACAATAAAAAAAACATTCCCTTTGTATAGCAAATGAAACTCCAATGCATATTACATTTTCTTTCAGGAACATTAATTGAGGCTATGGAGCTCTTCCCAGGCTTTTCTCTATACCGAGGGCTTTATGAACTAGCACAATATCCGTATCATGCAGAATCCATTGGTGGAACTCGTATGAGTTGGTTGGAGAGTATTAGTGATAATCAAGGGATGCGGACAGTTTTGATCATCATGGTTGTCGAATGGGTGGCATTCATGTTGATTGCATATTACTTGGACCATGTTGTCTCAAGTGGTAGAGGGGTAAGAAAACATCCACTGTGGTTTTTACCCCAACTTCATGGGAAGCAAGATTGTAAAAGACAAAGACAAGGATATGATGTTCTCATCAATATGGATAGACCGGATGTTGCTCGAGAGGTAATCTAAATCCATTTTTTGAAACGAGTTATAGTCATCTTATTTTGCTTGTATGAACTCCACTTATCAACTAAACTCATGTGCTTGTATGAAGTGAATTAACTTCCATTTTACTCACGCTCACAATTACTTTTTATTATTACAATGATTTTAGTTAATCATCATACTATTTAATATTATTGTATTGTTCCTGAAAGAGAAAAGAAGAACTGAATGCGACTTCTTTAACATGCTTCTCAAGAATGAGAAGTCACTTCCTATCATTTTCAATCAAACACATAACTGAATCACTTCTGAAAGTGAGATCAAATCACTTTCAGACACTTGCAATGAAAGAAAATGGTCCAAAGGTAAACAGAAAAGCAGTTTGAACATTTAGCTAACATTTTTATACACAATTTAAGTATGAAATTATTCAATATTGATTAGCATATGTTTACACTGTTAATTACCCAAACCTCCCCTGGGAGTTAGCATAATTATAGGTTGCACCTGTCTATCTTTTGAAAATGCAAAAACCTTCCCTCTGAATTTACATTTTATAACATGCATGCACAAAAATACCCCCCTGGGGCTCCCCTTCATGGGGTATTTTTGTGCATGCATGTTATGAATTGTGCTCATAGGGGAGATTTTTGTGATTTCAAAAGATGGAGGGTGCAACCTGCAAGTTAAGATACTTGCAGGGAGGTCTCAATAAATAACCTTAGGTTTGTAAGTTTTATTAATTATAGACTTTGGTTGGACTATGTCACAATTTTCTGCAGGGGGAAATAGTTTGCAAGTTGATACAAGAACCTTACAGAATCCAAGCCGTGCTATGTGACAACTTAAAAAAGGTATACCCAGGAAGCGATGGGAATCCAGATAAACATGCAGTTCGAGGGTTATCGCTTGCTATTTCTCAAAGAGAATGCTTTGGAATTCTTGGTCCCAATGGGGCAGGAAAAACAACTTTCATAAATATGGTTAGTTTATGTAGTCCTAATTGAATACTATGAACAACGAAAACCATATTGAAGATGTTCTACACTGGGAGGTTCATTTGTGGGGTGTTTGTAAATAGAACACATGTTTTCGAGATTTCATTTTCGATCATTTTGTGGATATGGGGAGTTTGAATTTGATATTAGCTTCTTGCAACATCCAAAAAATTGCATAACTTACAAGTTCTATCTTTTCTAATTACATCAAACAAAATAGCGCATCATAACTAACTAATGTAGTTTGGGATATATACTTCGATTAACGATTTGGGATCAAATCATGACAATAACAAAAAGTACTCCTGTTTACTAGCACCCTCCTAAAGATATGTTCTACATGTTTGTAGATGACTGGGCTCACAAAACCTACTTCTGGCACAATATTAGTTCAAGGACTAGATATCTGCAAGGATATGGACAAAGTGCATACTCAAATGGGTATATGCCCACAACATGAGTAAGTGATAGTTCAATCATTTTTAAACAAAATCAACTTATTAATGGCACGACTGCTATGTACGACCAATATAGTCATCGTTGATACAGGAGTATATTGTTCAAGAACACTAATTTGTGAGATAAATGATGGTTCACAACTGAAATATAGCTGCCAGGACGGACACTGCTATATTAATCTGACTGCAATCATAAAAATAAAATATTTTGACATTTGGAATGTTTTTCATCACTTTTTCTAAGCTGCTTGCTTGTTTACAGCTTGACCTGGGACACTTTAACTGGTAGAGAACATCTTCTATTTTATGGTAGACTGAAGAACCTTAAAGGAGATCTGCTGATGCAGGTAAATTATCTTTATAGCAGGGGTTACTATCTACTAAATGGAAATTCCATCGATAACTTATCCATCGCATAGTGCAAGAATGAAGAGATTGACATTCTAATATTCAATCTCAAGTTATTAAAGCAAGCATGTGCCAGTTTACTCAACTGTAAATTGAAAAACATATGTAAGATATAAATTTAAATGTAGAGCTAGTCAAATAGTTATTTGTTTGGGAAACACGAAAGAGAAAAACAACAACAAAAACAAAAGATTTACACGGATTGCTCCAAGATGGGCTACATCCATGGTCAGCAGAGTGCTTCGAAACTCTAGACTAAGATATGTTTTAGAATCAACTCCGTATATTACAAATACCCCTGAAAATATATAGAAAAAAATTTCGTTCAAGGGCACAGATAATCTTCAAGTGTGGCGCCGTCAGATGCGCGGGTGCGACGTATCAACGTGCTTGGAAATCTCCATATGAGTTTGGATTCAAGGCATAGAAATCAGATGAATGTAGCTATGAAGATTAACTCTTTTCTAAAGAAACTTATGCATGGGACCGAAAAAAAAGGAATCAAAGAAAAAGCATCATAGTGTTCAACAGTAGTTAGTACTTTCATGATAAGAGAAGAGTAATGAATTTCAAGAAAAAATTTGTGTGATGTTAACAATTTTCATAAAATAACAAAAGAATAGAGCATAAACTATAGACAAGTGATTTCCAAAGAGCTTAAGCATAACAAAACCATACCAGAATGCTCAAGTGTAGTGCATCAAAGAGAACACTGGCCCAGTTGAGTCCAAAAATATGTATATAATTTGGACTCATCACACCACCAGACATACCCATTTGTACGTCCCGAGCAAATCATCACTCCGTGGACTAGAAAAGAGTTAGCTGCCTCAGTAATTTCGAAATAAAGTATTACGAGAAATCAAATACATCATGAGCATAGAAAATATAATAGAAAAACTTTTTAATTATACTACGGAGTTTAAACTATTCGATAGGCATAAATAAATATTCTATCAATGCAAAATTGGAATTCTAGAGAAAGTAGGCAGGTCAACTCCAAAGAAATTCATCAATGTTGGGGACCATATGTTTGCCCGTTCACACTCTCTCCACATTAGTAGCTCGTCAAGCATGTATCCGTAGGACTTTTACGATAATCATGGGGATTAGGCAACCAAAGAGATGGAACAAAAAGCTAAACGAAAAACAGCCACTCAAAAGTGCACGTGTTACACACTCCCAGACTTAGCTTGAAAACCCGGTGTGTACACGTGTAACGCCCCAAAAATCGTTATCGCGTTGGTTGCGTCAAAAAGTAATTTTGGTTCCTGTATAGGGGTACACGGCCTAGGACACGGGCGTGTCCAAGGTCGTGTCTCGCGTGGTGTTTTGGCCGATTGTATCTTGAGAAGGACACGACAAGAAACACGGCTGAATGATACGGGCGTGTCATTGGACACGGGCGTGTGCCTACCCGTGTCAGCACCCGTGTTCCCTAGAGTCGTGACGGTTGGTGTGACGGTTATTCGTGACACGCCTCTGGTCACAGGCGTGTCCGGGACCAGACACGGGCGTGTCAGATTGAGACACGGACGTGTCTTGCCCGTGTATTTTTTCTGCGTTCGACGATCGTGCTAGGATCGAGGCACACGGCCTGGGACATGGCCGTGTGCGAGGCCGTGTTCGGCCCAAGTTTGAGGATTTCTGTGCAGATCTAAGACGTTCATTTTCTTTAATTAAGATCTAACGGCGTGACTTTCTACTTGCTTCAATTATTTCATTTAATTTAATTCTTGCTTACAAACTGACCATATCCTTCATACCTCGCAGGCAGTGGAAGAATCATTACAGGCAGTCAATCTATTAGAAAACGGTGTGGCAGACAAGCTAGCTGGGCAATATAGTGGTGGAATGAAAAGAAGGCTCAGTGTAGCCATATCAATCATAGGCAATCCTAAAGTATGAAAAATCATAATAAATATAGAAATCATTTACCATTGCTCCTCATCAAATTTACTTGCTGATTATATAAACCATGACCTTATTGTTGACTAGTAGGTTGTATATATGGATGAGCCTAGTACTGGATTAGATCCAGGGTCCAGAAAAAAACTATGGAATGTTATCCAACATACAAAAAAGACTAGCGCCGTAATTCTCACAAGTAAGAGTTTGACTTCTTGTATTGCTTTCTATTAGCATATATTAACATCAAATTTCTACTCTTTATTGGAGTTTAATGTGTTTCTCTTTAGTTCACTTTAAGCTTTATTTTCAGATTTTACTGGGCCTATACTTAGATGTTAATAAATTAAATGTGACGGTGGCGGATGTGAATGCAGTGGTCATGAAATGTCATTCATGAACACGCCCGACCCCTCCCCTAGAATCACGTGTTAGGTTCAAATGAAGACTTCCAGCATGGTGTTCTAATTCATGTCAACAGTTCGCAATTTATATCACGAAAAATGCACGATCTAGAAATGTTCTGATCACACAATGATAATAATGTTCTTTAGACATTTGAAAAGGTCGTGCAACTTAAAGTTTTGCGATGAGAATGTTTCTGCTAAATTATATCTTATAAGGCTTCACTTTGTGACGATACCAGCTCATTCGATGGAGGAGGCCGAGGCTCTGTGCGATCGTGTTGGAATATTCGTGGACGGGTACCTACAATGCATCGGAAGCCCGGCGGAGGTATTGTATAAACAACCCTTTTGAAACTTTAAGTTAAAAAATTTTCTGGCTTTTAACAACTTTGAACACAGCCAACTAGAAGCCAGAAAAATTTCTGAGCTCACATTGAATAACTCATCTCCGCACATCTGAATCACAAATTCACTGCTATGGATTTTTTTGTTTTGTTTTTGCAGCTAAAAGCCAGATATGGAGGTTATTATGAACTCACAGTGACCACTCCTTCCAATCAAGAAGAGGATGTGGAGAAAATCGTGCAAAACCTATCTCCAGCAGCGACAAAAGTATATAATTTATCGGGAACGCAGAAATTTCATATGCCAAGGCAAGGACTCAGGCTAGCTGATATCTTCAGGGAAGTTGCAGCAGCAAAGAGAAGGCTGAACATACAGGCATGGGGCTTATCGGATGCAACACTGGAGGATGTCTTCATAAAAGTTGCAAATGATGCACAATCCATATCTCATCATAAACTATATAAGAAATGTGATTGATTACATGATGAAATTCTACATCTGATGCTGAGTTTTGATGAATCAGGACATTCAATTTTCGGTGAGAAGGTTCCCATATTATTACTACTTAAAGGAAGAAGCAAAAAATCTTTTAGGGTTTATTTATTTGGACGGAATTGGGCCCCTGAGATTAGAAGTGGAGGTCCATTTTCATTGAAATTGAGCTCCAATTTCAATTCTGAAGGCTCAATTCTGTTCAACCAAGTGTTCAGTATATAACTGCAAGGTCGAACAGACCCTTAGGAAACATTCCAATTGTTTTCTCATTTATCCAAAACTACCTAAGAAATTTATGCATGCGCAACCCAAAATAAAACTGCCTGAAGACACTTAACTACGAATAAAGCATGTCTTATGATTAGCATAACTAATATATTGCATCAATAAAATTGGATCAAAACAATAAGCCATTCTACAAGCGAACAAAAAACAACACTCAAGTCTTTACCCCACTATAGTGGGGTCGGCTTTATGGATTCTTTGTCCCCATTATGCCCTATCTTTAGTCATAATCTGACGAATGCTTAAATACATCACGTCTTTTCTTAATGTTTCATTGCAAGTCTTTATTGGCCTACCCCTCCCCCGTTTTAACATGCCTAGTGACAACTCTCACAACGCCTATCAAGCGCCTCTAATAATCTCCTTTGTACGTGTTCAAGCCATCTTAATCAAGCTTGTCTCCATCCGCTTTACAATTGATGTCTAATAAGCCACTCTACTAGAAAATGGTAAAAAATAATATGGTATTTTGATGAAGGAAAACATACTCTCACTAATCCTAGAATTTACTCTAGATGTAATCATTATGACTTTTTAGAACATAAAATGCTCAAAAAACATTAAGCTATGTTTGGAGCATTTGTAATTTTGAGTGGATACAACATGAATATGTGATAGCAAACAAAGTAGTGGCAGTTTACCTAACGTTTGAATAATCACAACATTTCAATCCCAACCTCAAATTATAGGGGTCTAGGCATTCATAACCGCTTAACATTTGACTGCATCCATGAACAAAGCCCACCCAATGCATAACCTCTTAGTAGTGGCAGTTTACAAAATTCATGAACAAAGCCCACCAAATGCTACTTGCAATTCTTATCATTGTGTTCACAACCCTCATCACTCTCCCATTGCTCACCCAAACTAAACCTTGTCAGATAATGTTAATATTAAGAGCAAGTCAATCAAAGTTAAGATACAATTCCGACATCTCTAAACTAATTACATAAACTAAGACAGGAGACCTAAAAATCCCTAAATATTAACAAACCCCCAATAAAAAAACATGCATACCAATAAATTTAAAACCCCAATAAATGATATCTGCACCCCCCCACCCCCCCCCCCCCCCCCCCCCCCCCATTCTCCCACGTGCTTAAATATTGGGGATCACTCAGTAAAACTTGAAGCCTAAATAATAAACAAAACGGTAAGATTGCATGAAGGCATTTAGCAGCAGTGGAAGGAGGGAGGGAGAGAGAGACTTCAACCAATCTGATCCACAACATTTCCATCATGTGCCAACCGAAGAACTTCCATGGCCTCTCCAACCTTCTTCAGTAGAGCGTCGGGGGATTCTATTAGATGAAGAACCTCCGTCTGGTCCATCTCCAGTAGCATCCCTGTAACCTTTCCCACCTGGTCCTGTTCTATTTTTTCAACGAGCGGGTACAATTGCTCGCCCAGCATCTGAAAATGATAATATTTTATGAAATATTAGTTTTGCAGGAGAAAGTAAAGATGATAAATTACAAAATGATTGTATTAAAAGAAGGATTGGAGCGACGTCATTTCAAAGTAAGGTTGGATTAACTTGTTAGTGTAGGAAGATTAGAAGATCTAGCTAGTGGATAGCAATTTATCAAGATGACAGAGGCGGAGTATGTTCAGCACCTCAGACAACATTCAACAAAGGCTCCGTTTGGGGGGACTTATTTTCACCGGTCAAGTGGTTACGACCGCATGAACCAGATCTTAAAACGAAGTCAAAATATGAATAGAATACGTTTAGCACCTCATACAGCACTCAATAAAATATGAACATAATATGTTTAGCACCTCATACAGCACCCGACAAAATACAGATAGAAAATGAGACAACCTCCTTTTTTGGGAATTAATTGTAAAATTTAAAGCTTGATATATTTGAAGGCTCACCATTCGTTGTTGCTCGGGCGGCGCAGAAGCGAGGGCGGATGCGAGTGTTGAAATCGGAATAGGCTTTCGAGCTGCATCGGGCAGACCCGGGCGAACGCTGCTCGAATCCAATAGCAAAGGCATCGTCGGAGCCATGATAAGGCCCTGATGCGCCGATGGATCAACACCGTTGCGATAATTTTGCATGTATCTGAAACCTTGGTTTGCATTCCTGTGGGTGAACTGTATTCATAAAGCATGCACATGAAACATCAATTAATGTAAATAAGTGTATCAATGGGCAGATTAGAGAGGGAAAAGGCGGTAAAAACATGATTATAACATTCTTACTTAAATGCTCGGGCAAGACACTGGTGATTTTTTATAAAACCAAAAGACAAAGAAGAAGGCTCCATTTGGCATTAGTATTTGCTTGAGTTTGGGAAAAAATCTCATTCTCATAGAATAGTTTGTTGACGACAGTTTTAATCCCACGGAGAAAATAAAATTATTTTCGAACATAAAAGAGGATAATTTTTATGCGAGGTTGGGCATTCACAAAGAACAATTATAAATATCGCGTTCCCGCGGTCACCAACATGCCAAACGGAGGCGAAGTTCTAGTGTTCTCCCAGTGCATAATAATTTTGAGGCAATCTTCCCATTAACAATATTAAGTTTTATATACTTGTTTTCTTATACAATAGAACCAAGTACTCTACATCCAAAGGCCAGAATTTAATGTCATTCTGCTCCTTGAAAACGTGATTCATCATCCGTTGATAAGTTGCTTCTGCATTTTTCAGCTCGAAGAGCATCATCTTGTAGTTGTAGCATCGGTCATTTGTGATGAAAGAGACGTCAAGACAATCAGTAGGATGCATCCGGATTTGACGACATCCTGAAAAAGCTTCAAAAAAACTCATTGCAGAAAAACTAACGGCTGAGCCAACCAACGTGTCGATACGAAACAAGTGATAACAATTTTTAAGACACTTTATTGAGAAGAGAAAAACCGATACACATTATCTACTTCCCCCAACCTTCTTCACCATTACAACATTAGAGACTCAGCCTGAGTACTAGAACTCTGATACAAAACATACCTCTAGCAGCTTATTCACCTCTTCGTAAATGGGCTTGACCAAAGAGTAGTGGCTATCACCCTTTACTTCTGCCTTCTGGGGCGAACCCCTGGATACAGGTTGAGGCGATGACACATCACATATGCATCGATGTCGGACATGTTCACGACACTCCATGTGAAGACATCGACATGCTTCTACAGGAACACCACGATCTTTCACTTGTCATCTTTTGTCAGCTCTCTGCTGACCTTCACACATACGGGCCTCCCGCCCATAGCTATAACCTCTATTTCTTCCACATCCTCTGTTACCTCTGATGAGTCTGATTTATATAGTGTTTCCTGGACTCATCTGAGCATGTTTTTATTGCTAAACACTTTACTTTTGATATGTATTCATTCATATTTTACTAAAACGTAAATTGCATACGAAGTGTATGATTTGCCCATGTTGGTTAACAATTGCGCACTAAACTATTTTTGGGGTGAGCGCATCGCATCTCCCATCGTTGCACCCGTTCATTCTGGCAAATGTATGTACTTGTCGATGGCGATTGGCCCCGGAAATTTTTGATTGAACACATGAGGGAAGATCCCAATCCTTTAAATGAATTATGCACATATCGCACAACCATGCGATTTTCCTTCGCGCACAAGAGTTTTGCATGTGCGTGACCTCACATGCATCGAGATGGCACAACGCTACTATCGCACGATCGTGCGAAATCCTTCGTGCACACTTTTGTTAGCCGTGCGCAGTCATTATGTTGAAAATGGGCGATCTGCCGCTACACATGCGATTTTGCTGTGCACGGTCAACTTTTCCCGTGCGTGAGAAAAATCGCCGGGTAACCTGTGTTTGTCTAAAAATAATAATGTTTTAATGCTACCTGTGTGAATCCTTCTCGCACGGTAGTTTTCTACTGTGCACGAATAAAATCGCACGAGTAGTCTTTTTGGTTTGAAAATCAGTGTTCTATCTCCGCATGTGTGATTCTTTCCCGCACGGTTGGTTTTGACCATGCGCGAGTAAATCACACGGCTAATTATTTTCCCAATCCAACAACTTAACGGTACAGGTCAACGCACATTCGCACGCACGATAGTGCAATTGCCTCGTGCACGACTAAATTTTGACAGATTTAGTATTTAAAGCGCAGATTCAGCCTCATTTGGGGATTCCGTCTTTGGACGCACAGTTCCGTTGAAACCCTTCAGGTGGGTCTCCTGCACTCCTTCCTCCAAGCTAGGGCTTGAAGCCCTATGGAATTTCCTCGCATCCGAGTCATTCTGGAATGAGCTTCTACCATCTGATTGCTACCAATCAAGGAATAGCTAGGGTTTGGTGCAACCAACATTAACCAATGAGAAGACAGATGCTTAGGAAGAGGTGAGAGCCTTCCCCGACCCCGGACGCAACCGACAAGTGGCTTACAAGTCATGGATTGAACAACCTAGTGCAACCTCCCATTTCGACGGAAAAGTCTCGTCGCCGTTTGTATTTCTTCCTTTCTTCTTCCGCAAAACTAGGTTGTTGGAGTAGATTCTTATGTGTGACTATGATGAACACTTTTGTTTAATGTTATTCTAGTAGTGTGGTTTTCATGCAATGTGTGTTCAATCATGGTTTGGAAATTTCCTTTGCATGAGAGTGAACTTGAATGAGATAGCTTTGATTAAGATTGTTGTAGAACGGAGAGATGTTTGCGACCCTCAATTCTACTTATGTACTCTCACTTCAGCTTCGTTTGGCACGGTGGTGGCGGTCATGAGCATGAGGGTTAAACTGTCATTCGTTAACGTTCCACCTAAGGAACTTCATCCACTTTTATGTTTAAACGGATGAAGTGTGTTAGGTGGTCCTTAACGAATGATGATTTAATCCAAGCGTTTACGACCGCCACCATCGTGCCAAACGGGGCCTTCCACTCCTCTTGTGCTCACGTCCACTCGCCTAGAGAATCGGTGTTAACGACCCGCATAATCCATCATATTGCGAAGCGGTGAAGGCGATCCACACCAATAAGATTGAGATAGGCTTGTGTAGCATCGTGTCAAGCGATGAAGGCGACCCGCAACTTTTTTCTTTTTAGCACTCACACTATAATACGATCCCAAGAGGAATTCGGCAAGAGGGGGGGTCGGCTGAGGTGAGGAAGAGGAAGGAGGAAACGAGACGGAATCCTTAGGAAGCAGCCATAATTTTCATTCATCCAAGAATAATCCAAAAAAAGTAGAACTTCACCCCTTATAGGTACGGGGTGTGACATAATAAGAAATAACAATATAATGAGAAATAAATAAATGTGTACACAACATAATAAGAAATAACATAGTGCAAAATAAATAAAAAGGTCAGGCTGACGTCACGCCTTCGGTCTCTCCTCCCGCAGACGGACCCGTCGTCGTCTTCCTCTGCGTGCGGACCCTCCACGGCGTCTCGTCGTGGTGTGCGTGTCTCGTCGGCATGCGCAATCGTAATAATGTCGTCGTCTGAAAATATGTCTTGTCCTCAAGGCAGTAATCGGTGCGATGGAGGCATAAGTGATCCTGGGACAGCCCGGTAGCTTCGAACTCCAGACGGTAAGACTCAGCAACAGGGACCTCCTGCGTACCAGAGTCCCCCTGAAGGTGGTAGCAACAACTAAGTAGCTTTGTTGGGTGGTTCGCCACCAACTGCGTCTTTCTTCCGGACCAAAGAAAGCTGGGCTGGTAGCAATCCTGCCGAAGACTGGGTGACGTCGACGAGCACAATAGAAAGCTTTTGGTGATCTGTCGGAAAAGGAAGACGTGGTCGAAGAGGGCCTACAACCCCGCGGAAAAATCGACGTACGTGGGTCGCTGGATCGTGCAGAGGGAGATCGGAGAGCGTAGGAGGGTGGAGTCACAGTCGAGGCGACATGACTGACCCTCGTGTAGGAACTGTATGGGCATAGTCTCTCAATTGACGCGTACATCGCCGAGCGTGTGGAGTCAAGCCACTCTCAGAATGATGTCGAGGCCGCCTAAGCCGATTGTGTAGAAGTTCGCGGTCACGGAATAGGGCCCCATTGATAGAGAGACGGCAGTGCAACAACCCTGAGTCGGTCGGTGGCGCCCATCGCCCATATATACCACAACATCCGGGGAGGGAACCAAGGGAAGACGGAGCTGCTGCACCAGGTGCTCAGAGATGAGGTTGTGGTTTGCGCCGTTGTCCACCATGATGATGATCGGGTGATCCCGCAGTATGCCCAAGAGCTGCATGGTCTGCTGGCCGAAGATCCCGCCCATCGAGGCGCAAGATAGCTCAAACCGGTGGAACGTAGCTGCGATGGAGTCAAGAGGTGTATCCCCCGTTGAGAGCTCCAGGGCCTCAAAGTCAGCCAGGGTCGACGTCGCCAATGATGGCGTGGAACATCTTCACAGTGCACTCATGGTTGGGGGAGTACGGTTGGCGACACCGAAAATAGAGACCCGTGTTGTGAAGGTCATTGTAATCACTGTTCGAGAGGCGTTGAGGGGTCGATGGGCGGCCCAACCGGTTTCCCCGAGGCAGAGGCCACGACAGAGAAGCCGTGGCTGGCGAACGCCAAGGTGGCTGGGGATGGGGGTGGTTGGCCGTAAGAGCAGGTGGTCAGGGGAGAGGTCGTCTTCCACCAGACGTGTCAAGTCCATGGTGTCAGAGACAGTGTGAGGGTGATGCGTGCAGAGACGAGAGCGGATGTGGCAGTAGACCCTGTATGAAGAAGCCCAGGTAATGATCGGGCGGTAGCCTGAGAATGTGGGAGACCAGGGCGACAAACTCATCAACATAATCGTCCAAGCCGGCTATCTGGCGGACGCCACAAAGATGTTCGATAGCGGAGGAGCTGGAGTAGTGAGTGTCATACCGCCGGATCATCTCCTACTTGAGCTCGGGTCAAGAGAGGCACGGGTTGGATTGGCGGAGCCACCGAGCCCAGTGGATGGCTGAGCCGTCCAGGTCAACCACAGTCGTAGACATCTTGTCCTGCTCCGGTGTGTAGTTAAGATCGAAATATTGTTCCGTTTTGGCGATCCAATCCATTGGGTTGATGCCAACAAAAGAGGAATAACGAGGGAGAGAGCGGACCGGCCCGGAATGGTGGGGAGGAGTGGTCCCGGATGGAATGGACGGCAGCTCGGCGCCGAGGAGAGAGCCACCATTCGCGGGAAAACCAAAGCCGGATGCGGCTGAAATGGCGATGGAGGATGCCTGGAGGGAGTCAATCTTGGAGTGGATAGCGAGGAAGGATGTGACGGAAGGAGGGTCAAGGCGAAAAGTTGGATTGGACGGAAGGATGTGTGCATGGAGGCGAAAAGTTGTTCTTGAGCCTCCACGCGACGGCTCAAGGCGTCGACAACGACATCGGAAGGAGGGTCGATGACGGAGCGGGTGTTGGGAGCCATAGGGCTGGAGACGTTGATGATGACCGGTAGGAGGCCGACCTGGCGTGGATCGACGGTACCTGATGGTTGGCGGCTTTCCTGCGACAAAGCAGGGTCGAGATCCGACACTGGAAAATCCGGATCGGGGAAAGTCGGCGCTAGAACGGCGGAACTCCAAGCGTCGACGTTAGGGCACGCAGACTTGTGCGACGGATGTTTCAGCGAAGATGGCTTGCAAAATCGGCAGGAGACGGGCGCGAGAATACGCGATTCAATGGAATGCTCGATTCAGCAGAATCGGAAGCCGCGTTTCTGTGCGGTTCAGTGGTAGGGAAGTTGTGTGGGTGGCTGTAGTAACACAATCTGAATACCGACGACAAGTTGGCAGGCGGCGAGGCAGGTCAGACCAAATTGGGTCCCGAGAGGAATTCGGTAAGGGGGAGGGCCGGCGGAGGTGAGGAAGAGGGATGAGGAAACGAGATGAAATTCTTAGGGAGCAACCCTAATTTTCATTCATCCAAGAATAGTCCAAAAAGAAGTAGAACTCCACCCCTTATAGGCACGGGATGTGATATAATAAGAAATAACAACAAAATGAGAAATAAATAAATGCGTACCCAACATAATAAGAAATAATAGAGTGCAAAATAAATAAAATGGCCAGCCCAATGTCGCGTCTTTGGTCTCTCCTGCCATAGACGGATTCGTCGTCGTCTTCCTCCGCGCGCGGACCCGCCACGACGTCTCGTCGGCATACGCAAATGTAACACACCACCACCACAACAAACTAAAATTCATCAACTTTTTAATCTTATAATTAATTTTCTAAACAATTGAAGCACATACCCAACCTGCATTCAATGTGAGATCTATACTTGGGGAAACTCTTCAATTTTATATTACTTGTACGACCAGTGCACTTGCCGATACATCACATAAAGTTTTTGGCCGTTGTCGGGGACTGTAGACAGCTGTGTTTCTTTTGTTAGAGAGATAGTTATAAGGATTTTGTTGTTTTTTATTTCGTATTGTTTGTGTAAGTTTTGTATGCAGGGGCGTGACCCTAGTAATTTTGCTGGTTTTGACCCGAAAATCGAGCAGATGTTGCACGCGCGTCGCCGGTTAGCTTTGCAGATGGAAGGTAATATGGCACGACTGAATGATCAGAGGGGTGATGTTGACCCCCACATTAGGCAAGCTCAGGACGAGCATGACATGATTTGACCGAGGCCCTGTACTATGGGACTATACCACTCCACTATTGGGAGTGTGTATCCTGCTTTTAGACCTAAGAGGTAGTCGAAGGTTATCGTTCATGCGGTCTAACACCATAGATCTGATGGCAAGAGTGAGAGGTGATCACAAAGATTAAGAGATGGTTTGCCTATAAACAAGACTCACGTACTGCAGTGAGGAGGTCCCTCCATACACCCAAAAGTTAATAAGAATTTTCCCTCCTACAACCAAAACTGAGGTAGGCACGAGGAAGGCACGAGCCTAAAAAATGGAAACCTGAGGGGGGTGGGGACCAACCTGTCATTTTCTTGTTGCAGAAGGTCCTATTTATAGACAATGGGGGGGGGGGGGGGGCGTCTGACCTGCAAATAGCCTCTCTCGCAAAATACCTGACCCGCCTAGCATACTGCAGGATCTTTGTGAGGTGATTAAGAAGTCCCGAAAGGACCTCGCTAGTCAGCGACCGTTCCTACGAGCTCATCTAACGAGCTGTCCAGGACCCCATGAATCAACTGACAGCCCATGAAATCTCCCTCCTCCGCTTCCCCTTCAATATACATCTACTCTTTCCTCCCCTGATCCAACTCTGGATACTACCAAACAACCCTCCCCTGCAGCATCTGGAGTCCTCATGTTCCCCCTCAGCCTCCATCCAAAATTCTCTCACCCATGTCTTTAAATCAAAAAATTTCTCCTGCACAGTTATTGTACAGCCCTCCAGAACGGACACATTCAGATGCCCGATGACGCAGAACGAATCTATAGGCGGCATATTAACAATGTCCTAACCTTGCATGCAATGCAAATAAGCACGTGACAGGTGCAATGAATCTAAACACCGTCAACCTAAGGGTTGGATGAGTGGATGTGTGACTAACATGTAATCCTAAGTGAAGTGATAAGGAAACAACTCGACAACCATAAATGACTATATGTAAGATGCAAAATCTGACGGTGAAATAAAATTAAGCAAGAAATAATTAAATCACACAGATAATTTTAGCAAAAGTAAAATAATTTCTTTAAACAAACAAACAATGATTTTCCTCCGCGTGGAGAGCCAAAGTTGGAGCGTGCGGCAAATTGATCCTTCAAATCACAATAATGATCCAGAGCAAACAACTACGAAACAAGAGATCCAATAAACATGAAATCACATAGCCATATATTAATGTCAAGAAACAAGAGTCCGTACAACATGAAACACTCACAAAAGCATAGGGGTTGCCCGAGGCACGGAGATCCGGTGGAGCACAGCGAGTTGGTGGCTACCCGGAGTTGAAAGGATCGAGGGCTGGAATCGAGTTGTCGTGGGTGGGGAGGGCTTGAAGTTTTGGTTGGTTTAAGAGGTGATGTGGCATATGTTTTTTGGAGGGGAAATAAGGGTTCAGTGGGGATTTTGTGGGAAAACAGTGGGGAAAGCAATGGATTGTTGGTTGTAGATTTTGCAAGGGGTAAATAGGGAATTCCTATGGGAGAACAAATGGGAATGATTTGTTTCACTGAAGACAGCGAGGGGCTTTCTGAGAGGGGGGGGGATTTGTGGGTTCTGGGAATAAGGGAAAGCCTTGGGATTGTTTGGCGGAGGGGAAAACGTGGGTTATTTTTTAATGATTGTTGTTTGGGAGGAAATTGGAGGGGCAGCTAGGGCTGTGGAGAGGTGAAAATGAAGGATATAGATAGGAGATACCTTGGGGAGGGAGGAAACCACCTAGGAGTCGCCACATAGGGTTCCACGGAGTCGGCACCGTGTAGGGATCACTGGATTTCAAAATTCTTCTCTCCAAAATCCGCAATGAATGAAGTGGCAGCCCCCACACTCCTATTTATAATAAAAGAACATTAGGGCACCCTGACATCAACGACTATGATTGACCGAGAGTGTCAGGTGCCCGATTACGCTAAATAATAACTGAAAATACAAAAAATATATACGGAAAAACATGTAAAGAAAAATCTGGACGCATCTGCAGAGTCGGATCATTGATCTGGAGATGCCATATATGGTAGGTAGTCAATCGGCCCCAAACAATCCCAAAACTCGACTTTCATTGCGGGTCCGCGTCTCCGATCTGCATCATCCAGACTCTTGTCTCTTGTGTAAGTTTATAGTTAAAATCGATTCCATGCATTATTGTTTAATTGGTGAACAATCATATTGTTTTGAATATTATTTCGTGTGCGTTTTCCCAAGACTTGTACTATTTCCAAAATTTAATAGTATACTTTAATTGAAACACTCTTACTTTTAACTCGGCTGACAATTACTCGTTTATTTATAGTCCAATATTGATTGTGATTGTTTGTGGATTTCTTTATCAAGTTTAGAAATTATTGTTAATTAATATTTGAACAATTGTTTGTGCACCGCATCATTCAAGATTTGTACGACACTCAAAGAAGAATACTCATTAGAGTTCCTTAGTGCACGATTACAATTGCACTACATCCTTACATTCATCTTGTGTAGGACTGTAAATCGGAACCAACCGAACCGCCTAACCAAACCACACAGTTCGGTTCGGTTTTAGTAGGTTGTGGTTTGGTCAAGGTTTCAATTTTTGATAAACCGCATGGTTCGGTCCGGTTCATGGTTTCGAATGCCGAACCATATGGATATTAAATTATAAAATTTTAATTATACCTAATTATAAATAATTTAGAAATCTTTAGCAGTTTCTTCAATTTATGCTTTTATGTTTTCCTATCCAACTTCCGACCCTTTCCTGTTTCCTGTTTTATGTTTCTTCAGTTTATACTTCAATTTATGTTTCAATTTTTTCTTCAGTTTACGATTTAATTTATGCTTTAGTCTTTAATAGTTAATGATGTAATCTCGAAACTAGGGTTTGGAGAACAATTATTTTTTGGGAAAAAGTATTTTGATATAAAATTAAATTTAGGGTTGTGATTTTGAGAAACACAAGGGCCGAGCGGACAAATCAAATTTTCACGCGCGCAATTCAACGTCGTCACTATGAGCCTTAAGAGATTCGCTAATCTCGCTCGGATGGAATGTCAAAAGTATTTATTGGATTCGATTCCCCCACGAGCTTACGCAGCTACAAGCAAAATTTCCGTTCGACAATTTATGAATAATGGTATTAAAAGCAAAGGAACGCAAAGACAAGCCCAGAGTTATTAAAGTGAGTTGCATAAAGTTATACAAACGCAGGAGGGAACGAGTATACCCAAACACAACATGGGCGAAAATCCATTCTGAATCATTCACGCACGGCTGAAGGCTTTCACGCGGTTTCGATCGAGCGACCTGGACACCGGCCGAAAGTAGGGTCGAAGCCGACGGCTCTGTGTTCTTCCCGGTCGTCAGATTAGCGCTACGACGTTGACGACAACCGGGGTCCCATTCCCATGCGGCACAACAACGGCGAGCGGGGCTCGACTGGAGTAATGACGGCGTCTGTCGCCGCTGGATGGTGTGTCGACGGGGCTCCTCCTTCAGTCGCGGGCGGGTGTCGGCTCCGGTGGTGCACGATGCAAGGTAGGGTTCGACAATTAGTAGAGGGGCGAATTAATCGCTGCTCTGCTCTGTTCCGAAAACTACTCCCCCAATTTATTCACGGTGACTTTTATAATATGCTTCTGATACAACTCTTTCCTTCCTGGCGATTTGCTGGACACTTTAATTCCTTCCAAAAATACAACTCTTTCCAAAATATGTAGTATTTCATAATATCTCACACGGTTTTCCAAATAATTTCCCTCTAATGACATTTCAAAATATAATATTGAATGCATGCTTTTCTTTAATAATTTTAGGCTTGCTCCTACGTCCTATTACTAACAATACTGGACCTCTTTATTTCGGGTCCCAACGGCCGGTCAAACCGCTGAGGCCGGAAAATAACACCAGTACAGAATATTGAGACGAGTACATGAAATAAAACAAGTGCATGAAAAAAGTGCATAAATAAATACATGAAAATTATAATGCGACGCACAATGCATCAGTTAATTTATTAACATACATTTTATTTTGTCTGTAGATAATAGATCTACTTCAAAGTTTTTACTTCTTCTTCCATCCCCCTAAAATCATATATAATTTCTTATTTCTTCCAGTCCCCATAAAATCATATACCATTTCTTGTCTCTTTCAGCCCTCCAAAAATAAATATCCAATCGTAACAAACTTTCTCTAGCTTTGCATTAAATTTTATATATGTATATTAAATTGTGTACAACTATTTTCATACTTTGTAAACCACTCAAACCGAACCAAACCAAACCATACGATTCGGTTTTGGCGGTTCCATAGGTTTTCGCAGTTTAGTTTGGTACCAGATTTTCAGAACTACAAGGGATGGGTTCGGTTTGCGGTTTTGCTCAAAAACTAAACTAAACCGAACTGTTACACTCCTAATCCCGCGTCAATTATAGGTCTATGTTTTGAGACTTCTGAAGTCCCTTTATTTAGAGTCTTTTATGCAATTTAATTACCCAAAATTTAAAGGGTCATTTTGCATCTTTGTACTTATATTTATAAACCTCTTGGGAAATTAAATTAAATAAAGCGAGAATTTATTTCTCTTACTCCCTACGTGCTCCCATAGTTTTGGATAAGGGCTTTGAAGCTGCACAGAATACCCCGTATTTGGCAGCCATGACAAGGCTCTTTTTATCTTTGTTGGCTTCGCCTCCGCCAATGACCACATAAATATAAATATATAATCAAGGTGCATTCCTTTCTAGGGTTGAAACCCTCAACTCAAACCGACTCCCCAACCCCAACTTTGAATCTCCCAAGAGGTTTGTAACATTTGGTATCAAAGTCATTCAGTCCTTCTCTGTTCATTCGTGAATGATTCAAAGAGATTCAAGCATCTGAACTCAACTCTCTGTGCAGATTGGGTCTCTGATAGGACTCAGGTCCCCAATCTCCAATCTCTCCCATGACTTGGTCGAAGACACCCCTAGGTCATCTTCACCTAGATGGGATAGACTTCGCCAAGCATCATCGGCACAGAAGTAGCCCTAAGAGCTCAGCCACATTGACATTCTGTCCACTTGCATCTCATTTCAATCTTAGCCCATGGGCGGGGAAATACAAATAGATGTGTGAGCACAGATCTTTGACCCCTTCATCAACTACACCCGCTTCATCTCCCATCGACGCCGACCCAATGCTTCCTTCACGTGTGCAGACTACAGAGACATCAATTCCAGAGCAATCGACGAGCCCGACAGGGCAGGCGTTGATTTCTTCCAGCGTACTGCACGCCTATCGTATCCTGCGCACACGTTCCCTCTAGCCTGTCCATTTCAAACTCCACAATAGAAGAGAGGACAGCGCACATTGAGAATGAACTAAGTGCCTTCTCTTTCAGTTTTTTTCAGAGTTCCCCATGTTTCTTTAAACACAACTTGACTCGAGCCAAAATCACAACATTCAATTCCAAGGCTAAATCACTTGACTTTAGTTGGATACCCACCATAAAAGAGCACATTTTTACTTGTTAGGAGTTCAGATCAAAATCTAGAAAATATCATTTGATTGAGAGAGGATTCCTCAATATGTAAAACACGAACAAAAAGTAACAGCAAAAAAAGAAATCTAAAGTGAAAATTCTACCTGTTGTTGCATTTGTTGTGGCATTCCACCTCTCCTAAAACTCATCCGCTGCGCAGGTTGGCCATGCCTCTGAAAATGGTAAGGCATCATGAAATTTGGAGCAACACCTGGACGCATGCCAGGAATAATTTGCTGCTGAAAACCAAAGCCAGTAGGTTGTGGTGTCATGAGTCCGGGCCCTCCTTGACCATAGTAAAGTTGCGGTGGAACAAGCCTGGCTGGGCCAGGGTGGTAAGATGGCAAAGCGGGCATTGTGGGATTCAAATTTACTGGAGCATTAAGCTGAGCAAAATGGGCCTGGAAATATGAAAAATGGCAATAAATTCAAGTTAACTGGAGCAGTAAGCCGAGTAAAATGGGCCTGGAAATAGGAAAATGGCAATAAAATTAACCGCTGACACACGAAAGAACCAAATCCTCATCAATTCAGTCTGGATACATAAAAAGCAAGTTTATAAAAACAAACTACCACGTTTACTATGATTTCAGAACAATAGGTCAACATCTCAAGTAGCACCCAATAAGAATGAATGATGATGATGAAAGGCATCCCAAGATTTGAGGCAAAGTTAATGATGATGAAACAATAATTTACCATTTAATTAAAAAAATAGAACTGCAAATGTTAAATAGCCTCATGTCATGGACCTAGAGTTCAAAGCATGTTCGAGACATATTTGCAGCTAACACAAGTCTGGCCTGGAGGGAGAGGAACAAGGTCCCAGGTTTGGATAGCCGAGAGGGCTGTCATTTCTTCGTTCATGGCCGTACGCCATCCCGGGTGTTTGAGAGCTTCCTGCAGAGAGTGAGGAACAAAAATGGTGGAGAGAGAGAGGGCAAATTTGAGAAAAGATGGAGATAAGCGATGCAGTGAGACATAATTCGTCATTGGATGAGCCGTAGGAGATGAGGCCGGATCGTCAGGCCGCGGGAAAGCATCAGTAGAAGAGAGCTGTTGTAGGGCATTTGTCTGGGATGAACGACGAGTATAGACACGGAGAAGTGAAGGTGGCGGAGGTAATGCTAGCACAGGGAGTGGAGGAGGAGTTGTGTGAGGCAAAGTCGTGGCGGGGACTGTCGGGCGAGCAATAGTGGAAGGTGGGGGTAGTGTGGAATAGGTGGAGTAAAAGGGTTGATCCTCAAGAAATGGGACATCAACGGAGACGACCACATTTTCGTTCGCAGGAGAGTAGCAGACATATCCTTTCTGAGTGCGGGAGTAGCCAACAAACATATATTTTGTGGCTCGAGGGGCAAGTTTGTCCTTCGGTGGTCCAAGAGAGTAGACATAGCAGGTACACCCAAAGACACGGGGCGTGAGGGAGAATGGAGACTTGGAAGGAAAGAGAAGGTCGAACGGAGAAGCGAAGTCAAGCACAGAGGAGGGCATGAGATTGATGAGATGGCAAGCAGTAGAGACAACAAAATTCCAATATTTGGTAGGCACTTGCATTTGCAACATAAGTGACCGAGTGACATCCAGAAGATGGTGATTGTTCCGCTCGGCCACACCGTTTTGCTGGGGGGTATCAGCACACGAGATCTGATGAACAATCCCAAACTCGATGCATAAATTTGAGAAAGTGCGGTTAGTATATTCACGAGTATTATCAGTACGAATTATTTTTAAGGTAACATAAAATTGTGTACGTGTCTCAACAATAAAGGCTCGGAAGACAGAGGTTAGTTCAGTACGATCACAAAGTAGATAAAGCCACGTGAGACGAGAATAATCATCAATAAAGGTAACGAAATATCGATAACAAAAAACACTAGATTTTGTATAGGGCCCCCAGATATCAGAATGTACTAATAGAACGGAGTATCATTCTGATTACATGTAGGTGAGAAAGAAACACGGTGCTGTTTGCCAATGATACATGATTCATAAGAAAATTCATGCAAGAAAACACCAGGAAGAGCCTTCTTTAGAATCGGGAGAGGAGCATGACCAAGACGATGATGTCAATCAACGGAGGGAACTGCAAAGAGGATGGTAGGAGGAACATCTCATAGATAAAGCTCATTTGACAGCCGTCCTTTAACAATAATATTCCCTGTTTGACGATCCTGCGCAACAAAAGACGAAGTAAAGAAGATTAGGAAGCAATCAAGGTCCTGAGCAAGCCTACTAACAGAGAGTAGATTGAAGGGAGATCCCGGAATATGAAGGACCGAGGATAATGAGAGAGTAGGAGTGAGTCGCAGGTCAGCAGCTCCAGACACCGAAGTTGTGTCACCATTTGCCACAGTGATGTACTTGGGATAATCATAGTGCATGTACTGAGGTGGCTTTTGAGAGGTAATATGGTGAGTAGCACCGGAGTCCACGATCCAGTGAGAGCTATGGGAGAGACGGGATATACCTTTGGTGGAGAAAGAAGCAACCAAGCCAGATGAGCGATTAACAACACCTTGGAGTTGTTGAAGCTGTAGGCGAAGGTCATTAATATCTTGCTGGGTAGATGAGCGTGGCTTGATTGAAGTAGAGCCTGGGTGATGAGGAGCAGCAGCGGTTGTAGCAGTAAGATGAGGAGGCAGTCCATGCTTGCAGTAGCAGGTGGCTTCAAGATGACCATCCCGACCACAGTGAGTACACTTGAGAGTAGTTCGCCCCGCACGTCCTCGACCTCGGGACGTGAAGCGACCTCCCCGATTAGAAGAGCCACGAGCGAGAGGAGCAGAAGTAGATAAGAGGGGTTGATGGAGCAGAGCCGGAGAGTTGGGAGGCACCTCGGATGGTAGTGTAACCTTGAGCAGCATAGAGCAAATATCAGATAAAGAGGACGTAGTGGAAGAGGAAAGAATCTGAGCCCGGACGCTATGAAGATAACTGGGAATACGGGCCATCATCATAGCGATCCCAACAGCTTCTTTTTATGTCCGTTGAGTTGCAAAATCGGTGGAGGGGGGCTGATGTTGTATTCAGGCTTCCACCAGAGTTTTAGCCTTCACAACAAAGGAGGTTAAGTCGCCCGAGGCTCCAGGGTCCAGTGATTGAAGTGCAGAGATAATGTCAAACAGGTATTGTAAGCTGTCCTTGCCAGAGTAGAGACAGTGCAGCTCATCTCACATTTCCTTGGGCGTTTCATAATACATGGTCATTCGGTACGACTCGGCGTCCATGAAAATAAGCATCTAGGATTGGACCTGTCCGTCATCACGGAGCCAATCATCGGTAGGGTCAGTAGGTGCTCCCGAGTGAGATGATGGAGAAGACCATTTGTTTGTAGAACACGACGGACCGAATGCACCCAATCAACAAAGTTGGTCTTCCCGCTAAGAGAGATGGTGGTTACTACGAAGCTCATCACAAACTTCAGAAGGCGGGGTAGCATCACGTGCGGGAAGGGAGGAAACTTTCGTAGAGGACATGGCGGCTAGAAGAGAGTGACCGGGCGGCTAGAAAAAAAACTCGTCCGGGCAATTAGAAGACGGCGACCTGGCGGTTAGAAGCAGGCAAAGCGCAGACAATTGGCCAGAGAGAGCTTCAGGAGAACACAGAGAGAAGATCGTAGGTCCCGGGGAAGACTATCCAGCGGCAAGACCGTGGTTAACAGCAGCACAGACCACACCAAGCGGCAAGGACAAGCAGACCGCAACGGTGAAAGGAAGGGAAGACCGTGGCGACAAGAATGGGCCGACCACAACGGTAAGAAAGAGCAGGCCGCAACAGCACAGAAGAGCAGAGGAAAGCGGCTAAGGAAGGCCGCAACGGTCTAGCTGATAGCAGACAGGTTGCAATTAGCAAGAGCTAGCTGAGAGCAACCGCGCGAGAACCCGTGGTGGTTAGAAGGCAGAGAGCGGCTAGCGGACAAGGCAAGTGACTAGCCGACAAGGCCGCAACGACTAAATAGGGTTGCGGTTAGAAGATCAGAAGCAGCAGGCAGACTGTGCGACAAGAAGATTCCGCGAGAGATCAATCCGCGGTTTAGAGGAGAAGAGGTCGTAGCGGCTAGATGAATCCGCAGCAGCTAGATGAATCAGCAACAGCTAGAAGCAGCGACCAGCAAGAAAGAGGAGGGGGTCCCACTAGGCAGGAAGGAGAAGTTATAAAAGCCAACGGGGAGGAAGAGAAGAAGTGATGTGGAGCCACGGAAGAAGAGAAGCGGGTAGGAGAAGCGAAACCGGGGGTTGCGGATAAAGGAGAGACCGGCGGTTAGAAGGAGCTTAACCGCGAATAGCAGAGAAGAACCGGTCGGACAGAGGAAGGAGTCCGCCCGGAAGAAACAGGGAAGGCGGTTAGAAAAGATCTAGCCGCTCAAATGGATCAGACATCTGATATCATGTAGAGAAATATGCAAGAGAGAGAAAATCACCCCGAATTTTATTATATATATCTAAATACAGGAATACATACACTTACATAGAGAGAAAGAGAGGGAGAACCTTCGACATCTACAATGTGGGACTTCATAAATATACACGGGCTTCTATATGGGTTCCTCCTAATGGGCTTTTTCATTACATCTTAACAAGAAGCTTCGTGTATGTTGTAGACATTGAAGTTTGGAACTTCTAGGGAACACGAGATATGTGGAGTGTTTAAAAGGGCATGATCAACTCCCGAGTATTGTAGAATGTCCAAATTAAGTCTAGATGGTTCTAGTGCGCTCTAGAGTACTATGAAAGGTTCAAAAGTGCAGGAGATGGGTCATGTATATATATGTAGGACTGTGTAGAATATTTTATGGGAGTAATGAATGGGTAAAGTTCTAGGACATTCCAAATTTAAGAGGGAAAACTAACATGGGACAAGGTTATATAGGGAACAACCCCAACCTAATTATATGAAGATGAAAACAAGCACATAGAATATGCACGTGAATAATAACTAATTCAGCACAAATGTGATGCAATTATACGAGTAAGCAAGCAACGATTCCTATTAATCACCTATTTCACCAAAGAACTAAGTGACCCGAGAAATAATTCATGCCCTAAAGAATTCAAAACAATGCTTTATTGGAAAATAGTTGTGGTATATTGTTACGAGGACGGAAACGGGCAAGGGACGAGGAGACAAGGACACAACGCATATGTCGACATCGGGACCGAGGCGACGACGACACAGATCTCAATACAACGACAGACACTCGCCAGTAGAGTGCCCGAGCTTAGCACACCCATCAGCTTTATATGTTATTAACTTATTATCGCGTTTGTATTTAGGGTTGTGAGTTATTTACCATTTTCTCTTGTGTATCTCAGAACTAGACACTATAAATGTCTATGCATGTACCTCATTGGGACTATCTTGGAGTAAGATCACTTTTGGGAAAGCCCTAGAGGGCTGAAATTCTTCTTTTTTTCTTCTTCCTCCTTCCTCTTGACTCCTCCCTCTCTTCCCTTCTATCCTAGCAGCAAACATTTGGTCTGACCTGCCACCTCCAAGCCAAGGTTTCCGCCGCTCGAGATGCTATAATGCCTACACTCTTGTTGTCGGACCACGACAACCATCCCAGCGTATGCGTCTCTTCCGATCACGCCTTCTTACGTTTAATCTGACTCGATCGTGTCTTCCTGCATTTAATCTGCCGTGATTGTGTGATGCTTCCTCGTCTTCGACAACCCGTCTCGCCCGCACGACCACAATGTTGATTCCTTCGCGTTGCGCGACTCAATATTGATGCATGTTCGGCGACAGCTCGCTGCCCGCTCGATGACGTGCTCCCTCGGTCCCTGTCCGCAATCAATCCCCTATTTCGGTCGCTCGCCCAAACAACATCCCCCTCCCAACCTTCCAGCTCGGGTTTCCTCCGTGTCCACGCCAACGCTTCGCCAGCCTCCTTTTGTTTGATCGGTCCCGTCAACACAAGCTCGCGCTCCTTGCCCTGCACCGACCTTCTTCAACGTGCATGCCCCCTCGATTCCTTCTATGGCACCCTTAAAAATCAACGCCCCCGCCTCATGTGGATCTTGCTATTAACAACCGCCTTGATGCTCAAGAGGCATTCATTGCCTCGCTCCAGCCCTAATGTTGTGGATGGATGCTAAATTTGATGAACTCATGTCTGGCAAACAGAGTGCTTCATCGTCCTCCGACACGGAGGACCCATCGCTTCCCAGACTACATCCGGACCCTCCAAGGGACCCTGTTCCAACGCCCGGGCTTCCCGCCCCACTCTGTTTGTTAAACGCCTCTTCCTTCAACGACATTGACCCCATCAGATGGATTACCCGTGCGGAATAATTTTTCAACATTCATCGGACTCCACAGTTACAAAATGTGGCTACGGCTATCATCGGCATGGGGTGTCAGTCTTTCATTGGGTCCGCTAGCTACGACAGAACAACTCTTTGCACTCTTGGGAGGAACATCAACATGACCTCATCTTCCGCTTTGATGTTTGTTATTTCGAGAGTCGGGAAAGCAATTGAACGTTTGTGTAGTGTCAGTCAATCAGGCCTCCTGGATGACTGCATCGACAAGTTCATTGCCATGGCGACGCACATTCCTGGCTAACCACTAGATCACTACTTGGACCTCTTCATGCAGGGCTCCCCCCCCCCCCACATGCAGTCCCACCTTCGCATTCACCACCCCAAGACGATTACTAATGTCAAGGATCTATCCCGTTTGATGGAAGAGGACTTCAAGTCACCTCTATCGATATCGGACAACCACCAGGGAGTTTTACACCACCACAGATTGCCTCCCCTCCCCCACCCTTTTGGCCACCACCTCAGGTGCATATCGCAGCTCCCCCGCATCTCTCACCCCTCCCCGATTGCCCCGGCCCACGAACGGCCCTCGGATGGACAATCATGAGTACCGCAATCTTCGCACCCAGGGACTCTATTTTTTGTTGTAAACAACCCTACTCCGTGACTCATGACTGCCCTCTGAAGGAGCTCTGCATCACCATTGGCAAGGAGGATCCAGAAATCACCCATGGGGCTTTGAGAGCTTGGAGGGGGATGATTCACTTGTTGTCATGGTCCCCATGCACGTTTGCATTGTCTCGAACCTCTATGCTTTGCAGGTGGCCGCATCGCTGGCCCCCTCACAATGTCACTCACTAGTGCCCTAGTTGGCACTCCCCTGACGGGTGTTGATGATAACGGCGCCAACCACAATTTCATCTCCCAGCGCTGACGCTGCAACTCGACATTCGCCCGTCTCCTTCCACTTCTCCCGTGTTTGCTTGGCGATGACGTCGCACTACCACTGGGGGCCTCTGTACGGACCTACACTGTGGGCCCCTACCCTCTCGGCACAGATTTCTACTCTTGTGAGCTCGGTGGTCTTGACGCCATACTCATGTTGTGTGGCTTTGTACACTCGGGGACGCGCATCTCAACTGGGCCCGTATGACGATGAACTTTTCTCAAGTGGAAATCCTTTCCTCTTGGTTGGGGAGGCGTCCTTTTTCCCATCTGCCGGCAGTACCCTATCCTCCTCAGCAACATGCGCCAGTAGATTCTACCGCATACCTGCGGCGCGAAGTCGAGCATACTCACCCGACCACCCCTCCACCATCCCAGCTGCAGTGTGTCCCAGTAGTTGCATCTTTGTTGAGTACAAGGCGAATTTTAAAGAGGGCGACATTGTTACGAAGACATAAACGGACAAAGGACGAGGAGACGAGGCATATGTCGACGTTGGGATCGAGGCGACGACAATACGAATCTCAATACAAACGGATGCTCACCAATAGCACGCACGAGCTTAGCGTACCCATCGGCTATATGTTATTATCGCATTTGTACTTTGGGTCGTGGGTTATTTACCGATTGTCATTGCGTATCTCAAAACTAGGCATTATATATTTCTATGTGCGTATCTCATTGGGACTATCTTGGAGTAAGATCACTTTTAAGAAAGCCCTAGGGACTGAAATCTTTCTATTCTTCTTCCTCCTTCCTCTTAACTCCTCCCTCTCCTCCTCTCCAACCCTAGCACCTAACATATACTCTGCTCGTGACTTGTTGAAATTCTTCAGTAATCAGAAATGCTCAAGTAATATGCACACGATGGTTCAAAAATCTGCAGAAATTCTGATGGAGATCAAAGTGATCCATGTCTTGTTTGGCCAATTCAAGTCCGCAATGCGTATGGACTATCGTTTCGAGTCGAGTTCATATATTTATTTTATTTTTCTGAGTTGTTTTGGCTTCTGATCGGCTCGGACATTCGGAGTCATCCGATCGGGATGCCCTATTTTACTTATCTGGTATTTAAGCATGCAAGGGGATCGGGCTGGGGGATCGGCGGTTTGGAGAAGTCAAACCCTTCGAACATCCCGCGGTACTCGGTGGACGTCGAGCGGCCTTGCACGTTTTCCTCCTCCCTGGTAGTCCGCCCACAGCCCCGCCTCCTCCTCCTCCCTCCCCTTCCTCAGACCCTGGAGACCGACTACAGCTCCATTTCCAATACCCTCCGCAGCTATTCCCCTCTTCTCGACCCTGTCAGACCGCAAACAACCCCGCCTCCGCTTCCCCCTCCTCTTTTTTCCCCAACCCGACACCCTCTCCAGTCGTTCCAGCCTTCAGATCTGCTAACTCCCAGCCTCGGCAACCCTCCTCCAACCCTACCCCCGACCTCCTCCCAGACCCCGACCATCCAACCTCCAGTCCTACTCCCCCGTCTCCCTTCTCCTACAGCCAACGCTTCCCCTCCCCACAACCCATATCAACCCAAAACAGCCATCCACCTCCGGCAACTCTTCCCCGTCGTGGAACCACCCTCCAGCCGCCTCACAAAACCTGAAACCATCCCTAGCCCGCTGCCCCACACTCCAGCAACCCCGTCGCATCCTAGCAGCACTCTAATCCCCGTACTGTCATGCTTAACTACCGTCAACATGTACAAGTTGTAGTTTGCTTATCTTTCTATTATTGTGTAATTGGACTCCATTGTGTTGGATGAAATTTCATGTGTTATTATTGTGAAATCGTGGAATTCGCAGGACTTATTCAACACACGCTTAAACTATTTGTGTCTCACTTGTTTGTGAAATCACGTTTGTTATTCCGATGAAATTTTTTTGTGAACGAATGTGCTCAAACCGCCTTTATTTTAAATCAATTAATTATTGTCAATTAAAGTTGGATAGTTCTTTGCATATGTACCTGTGTTATACAGACACCATTATTGGTTTGCATCTGCATTCCCAGGCTCCAGTAGAAAAGAAAGCATGCAAACGAAAATTCTGAAAATGCTATTGCAAAATGGCCACTTGCCAAACGTAACTTTTATGTCATTTGGAAAGGAGGCGGACCTCACCAGAGAAGTACCGCTGCGCCAAACGGGATCTAAGAAATAAATATAGGCACATAATTCAAGATTTTTTACAATGTTTTAAGAATCAAAGAAGACATGACGGCCATACTTGACCAGACCATGAAGTTGTGAACCAGCCTACCAACCGGCGGATTATGCTTAAGTACCCTTCTAGCCGAAAAAGCCAACCAAGAACCGGGAAACAATTGGTCGAACCACTAAACCACCGAAGCGGACAAGGTCTTCAGGAAATCAGTGGTTCTAAGAACGTAGCTCTAAAAGATTATTTTTAAAAAATAATATAAATTATTCTATGTTTTGCCAGTGCTAGAATGAAACTATGAAGGAATTATAAAAATGTCATAAAGAAAAATCATATATCTATAAATGAGTTGGTACCTGGAGTCTGGCCCTTCTTTCTTCTTTGCGCTGAGCTATTGCCACGTATACGGCTTCCTCCCAATCATCCTCCCATTCATCTCAATTACCTAAAAACAATATTTAATAAATCAATAATAAACTTATTCACCAGCTTGAGAGGCTACAACAAATGCAATTATGAATTCATGAATTCACTTACAGCCCTGTTAGCTTCCTCGGGAGAAGAAAACTGAACAAAAGCAGTACCCTTGCTTGCATTAGTGAATCAAGCATGACCTATATGCAAGAAAGAGAGTAAATGAAGTAAAAAATTAGAAGTTTAATAAAAGTGAATGCAAATAACATCACAAATGATTACTTTGCAGGAAATGATCTCGCCAAATGGTGCAAAAATGTCTTCAAGTTTTTGGTCATTCACCGACTCATCTAGATTCTTCAAATACAAATTAGAGCTCTTAAGTTTTTCCAATCTTCCATTCTCTCTTGTTCAAATTTGGCTTTCAACTCAGCCTCTCTGTCAACCTTCTTTTGGGCCCTCCCAACATATAAGACCTTGTCATCTATAGTTTTTCCATTAAGCTTTTCCACTGCAGCAGCAGCCGCACCCGTTGAGTGAAATTGACAAAACCAAAGCATTTGGAATTTCCATGTGCATCTCTCATAATTATAAACACTGTCTGTGTCGCCAAATTCACAAAACTCATTCTTCAAGTCCTCCTCGGTAAAAGTTTCCGGAAAGTTCTTTACAAATACATTAGTGAATTTCGGAGATCCATTTGTTCATCTCTATCTTGCCCGACGCATAAACAGACCAACATACACTTTTCTATCATTGACAAGCATACCACTAAGCTTCCCAATTGCTTTTTTGAGCAGACTCTTCGTTCTCAAACTGTACAAAGCCGTACCCTTTTGACTGGCCATTGCTATCTGAGGCCACCTTGCATGAAAGAACAGGACAAAGGAAATAAAAATATCTTGCAATGATTTATTATCAATTGCGGGGTCAAGATTTTTTATGAATATATAGCATATCCACTTCTCCGATTATTAGGGGTCCCGTTGTGAGAACATGACCCTGATAGATTTTCCATTTAATGGAGAAAAATTTAAAAATTCCAAGGCACGGTTGCTGCAAAAAGAAAAGGAGAAAAAGAAGTTAATGTGCCGTCTAAATTTACCCATACCAAATGTACCAAACTACAAAAGAACACAATTTAAGAGACAGAAAGATGCTAACTTGTAAGATCATGCATTTCATGGAATTAGGCTGTAAAAATAACCCGTCATATTAATTGAGCAACCATGAACTCTCAAGATTTTTTTCAAGAATTTATAATAGATGAGTAATTTTGAGGGGCTGGATAAGATAGATTCCATGATGATCCAAATAGCCTGTAAGGAAAAAAGGGCCTGATGTGTCTACAGATGGGCCTTCTCTCATGCCACAAGCAGCAATATAAACCATAAGCTATACCAAATTTCAGTGGATTTTCATATGACCTGGAGATTATATGGATTTTATTAAAACAACACCACTTTCCTCCACTTGCAACAACTCTCTTCTACAGAAACAAATCCATCTTTGACATCGTCCTTTAAAATATCTTGAGGCTCTAATGATAAACAATCAAGTAAATAGTTAATTAGATACGTTGGTGAGACAAAACAGTAAGATACCCTAATAGAAGTACCAACTCTGCCAAGTCACGATCTCATTGCTAAGGAAATTGAGTACTGTTTTTGTTTTTACAATCACATAGCAGTCTCGACAATGTGGTTTAAATTGTGCGTGTAACCTTATGACTAAGGTTATGTTGAGGAACGAAGAATTAAAGCCCGCGAAATAACCATTATTCTTGTTCTTTGTAATTGGCCCATGTTAAGACCCATATTGTCTTCTTTTTTAGTCTCACATTGTGTATTAGGAGTTTGTTTGTAGTGTGTCTCCCTATATAGGTCATAGTTGTACATTGAAATGTAAGGAAAATAGTGGAAATTATTTTCATAATTAAATATTGTTTTCCATTTTTGTCTCTTCTTGCATGATATCAGAGCGAAACGGACCCTAAAGTTTTTACACTGGTTTAGTACCGCACAATCATCTTTCTAACATCATGATTTGGCGGACTCCGATTTCTGACCACCCCCTCTGCCGTAGAGCTTCTGTTCCAGCTCCTTCTGCCCTCCTCTAATGAATTTTATAGATTGCCTCTAGCATCTACCAAGGCCCACCTGGTTGTCCTCTCTCGCGAGCTCTCCTGGTCTGCTTGCTCAGCTCGTTTGCTCACCGGCTCGCCTCTTCGCCGAGCTCCCATTTGCTAAGCTCTTGGCTGCATCTTTCCAACAAGCTCTCCTCGTCCTGATCGCTTAGATCGCCTGATCGCTTGTTCATCGAGCTCTCCTCTTTGCTCGCTCAGCTCGCCTGATCACCGGCTCGCTTTCTCGCTTGTTTGCCGAACATCTGCTCACAAGTTCTTGGCCGCCTCTTTTCCGCAAGCTCTTCTTCTCATGCTCGCTTGTTCGCCTAGCTCCTGGCTGCTTTACCCCTCGAGCTCCCACTTCCTGGCAGAGGTCTTCTCTGCATTCTTCTCAGTCTGATTTGTGTCTCTCTCCGTGTGTCTGATCGCGCCAAAATTATTCTGGTCACACCTGTGCCCGCCAGTTCCTTGCTTGCTCACGTCGCCCCTAACTCCATCCCTTTTCTCTTTGCTCTGTTCCTCATGCCCGTGACTCTAACTTTAATCTTCTCCCAGTCAGTCACCTTACTCAAGACCATGATTGTTCCATAACTTTTACCTCATCGTCTTTTGTGGTGCAGGATCAACGGACGCGGCATGTCATTGGTACCGATCAAATGTCAAATGGGCAATACACTTTGGACATTCCTGCCTCCTCCGTGTTATCCTTAGTTACTTCTGTTGACTGGCATCTCGACTTGGCCATGCTCCTTTTCTATCCTCTGAATATCTCTTCCTGATTTTCCATTTGTTGTTTCAATGTGAAACTTGCATTTACGACAAGCAACACCGAACTATCTCCCCCCCTAATTGCTCTTGAAGCTCTACTCCATTTGAATTAGTTCACTCAGATATTTGGGGTCTGTATAAAACTGTCAGTTTGTCTGACTATCGGTACTTTTTGACCTTTGTTGATGATCATTTTTAAGTCACCTGATTATATTTATTACATGATCGCTCTGAGGTTTACGGTGCTTCCGTTCCTTCGCTGAAACTCGTACTCAATTCTCGAGCACCATTAAAATTCTTCATGCTGATAATGCACGTGAGTATAGTCACGAATTTCATGACACCTGTAATCTCCTCGGCATTTTTCAACAGGCCGCATATGTCTATACACCACAACAAAATGGTGTCGTCGAGCGAAAGAATCGTCACCTTCTGGAGATTGCTCGCTCACTTATGTTCCAAATGCACGTTCTCAAGCAGTATTGACACTTTTTTTGTTTTCATAGCGAGTTAATTAATCGTATGCCACCATTCGTCCTCGACTTTGCTACTCCCTTCTCCATTTTGTATCCTTTAATAGCTCCCTTCTCCCTTCCTCCACGGGACTTTGGATGTGCTTGCTTTTTCCATCATCTCAGACCTCCTGTCGATAAGTTGGTTCATCGTGCTACCAAATACATCTTTGTTGGGTACTCTCGTACGCAAAAAGGTTACGTTTGTCATTCTTCTACTACTGGGAAAACAATCACCTCTGTGGATATTACTTTTTTTGAGTATCAACTGTTCTACTCATCTCCACCTGAGGCTATATCTCCCACCTCTCTGCTCCCCGTCCAGTTGTTCCCACTCACACTTATCCCTCGATTCCAATCCCTAATCTCGGTAACCCCTTCCTCCCTTACTACCTCACCTCATGTGCTCCCCCCTCCTCCTCTACAAGTGTACACTTATCGCCATCCTCGGTCTAATGCCCCGTAATAGCTATCGCTCACTAATGCTGCTCCTCGAACAATGATTCACTTATAGCTTCCTCTCAGATACGGTTGCCTCTACCACTCACCTTCTCTCTAACTATGTATCGTGCATTGCCTCTCTTCTCCCCCTTGCAGGTTTGCGACATCTTTGTCCTCTATTTCCACTCCGTCTTCTGTGCAGGAGGTTCTTCAGCATCTGGGGTGGAGAGCGGCAATGGATGAGGAAATGACAGCTCTATGGGACAATCACACATGAGAACTTATTACCCTTCCTCCTAGTCATTCTTCGGCTGGCTGTAAATGGTTTTTTACCATCAAGCATCGCTCTGATAGGACAATTGAGTGTCTCAAAGCTCGTCTTGTTGCTTGTGGATTCACACAACAATCGGACTTGATTATGAAAAGATGTTCTCTCTTGTTGCCAAGCTTAATACTGTCTGCGTGGTTATCTCTCTGGTAGTTTCATCGGCATTGGAATTACATCAACTTGACATTAAGAATGTCTCTCTCAATAGCGATCTTATGGAAACTGTGTACATGCAACAACCTATTGGTTATGAAACCATGGGGGAGTCTTTGATTTATCACCTTATTAAAATCTCTATACATACTCAAGCAGTTCCCACGGGCATGGCTTGAAAAATTCAGCCTGTGAGTTGTTCGTGATATTGTTT